>JAVXUP010004042.1:0-43906 GCA_033070095.1 Escallonia herrerae | reverse complement strand
ATTTAAAATATCAAGCTAGCGCGATTTTGCAAAACTTTTATGAGAACCCTAGGATGTTGGGAAGTTCCATTTTCCAGGAATTTGGGCCATTCCGAAGTCGTTAGCTATTTTTTTGGCCGAACGGGCTTTTAAGCGCTCGATCGGACACCGGTTCGGGATTTTTGGGCGAAACTTTTGTAAAATACTTTTTAGATCAAGAATGAATTCAGGAAGCTTAAAATAGCATTTTAAAGCACTTTTGAGATTTTCTGAAGCCAGGGGTATTTTTGGTAATTTGCCACCCCGAGAGGGGTGTTTTGGTAATTTTCCAGGCAAAGTTTTTCAAAGGACTTCTTAGTCCAAAAATGTAATTAAAACACCTAAAATGTTATTTTTTTGTGTGAGATTGAACGTAATTGTCGCTAAAGGTGAAAACTTAATTAGACAGTTTTTCACGAATTTATAAAAAATAGCTAGAGCTAGATTTTGCCAAAGTACAAAAAAGAGACCCTAGTTATTTTTAAAAGATCTGTATCAGGGAAAAATTTCAGATTTTTCCAAAGACTGGAAAGGGGTTAACTGATACGGGGAACCTTGTAACTTTGCAGTGTAATTTAAAATATCAAGCTAGCGCGATTTCGCGCGAAACTTTTATGAGAACCCTAGGATGTTGGGAAGTTCCATTTCCCAGGAATTCGGGCCATTCCAAAGTCGTTAGCTATTTTTTTGGCCGAACGGGCTTTTAAGCGCTCGATCCGGACACCGGTTCGGGATTTTTGGGCGAAACTTCCGTAAAATACTTTTTAGATCAAGAATGAATTCAGGAAGCTTAAAATAGCATTTTAACTAGCATCTTTTCTGATATTTTAGATTTTCTAAAGCCACCCCGAGAGGGGTGTTTTGGTAATTTTTCCGGTAAAGTTTTTCAAAGGACTTTTTAGTCCAGAAATGAAGTAAAACACCTAAAAGGTTGTTTTGAAGCTGATTTGGGGCGTTAGGGTGATAATGAACCCCCAGGGGCATTTCAATTTGCCGCTTAGCGGGGGTATTTTGGTAATTTAACATGGTAAAATTTTTTGAATGACTTTTAGTTCGGGAAGAGGTGTAAGACACCCGAAAAGTTATTTTTTCCAGTTGTTCTGAGATGTTTGTTGGGGTATGTGCAGGGGGTATTTTGCATAAGTTGGGGTGTTTTGGTAACTTTCCCCCTTAAAATACCATGACGAAATATTTGGTATATAATTGACGTAATACATTTAAAAAGTGATTTTAAAGCGGTTTTGAGGTGTTGGTGGTGTAGCGGCCATCGGGGGTATATTGGTAAATTGTCACGTTGGCGCTAAATTTTAGGGAACTAGAGTAATTAAGCGTTCGGAGTGGTGGGAAGTGAGGAATTGTTTTAATACATTGAAATAATGAGATAATGACTATTGCTAATGCGTTGGTAAGCTAGGTTTAAGATCCAGTTATAGTTTTGGAATGTAAATATTATGGACGCTAAGTTGGTTTACGATTATATTTTGTTCTTAGAGGTATGAATTTCAACTCCGGACCTCATGATACATCAATCCTATACGATGACGATGACCACGTCGCGAGGCACGTATTTGACGGTGTCGATAGGGGTGTTTTGGAAACAATTCAAAGCACAAGTCACCTCGAAGAGTGGGTACTAAACGAGGAACAAATACAACTATTACACCGTCAAAATTTATCTATGTTCACCGATTGCGGGATTTGGTCTCGACACGACGATTGCCTTATATCCGCTCTAGTTGAACGATGGAGGAGCGAGACGAACTCATTTCACTTCCGGTTTGGTGAAATGACTATTACATTAGAGGACGTCGGATTTATACTTGGAATCCCATGTCACGGCAGACCCATTACTTTGAGCAAAACGTCTGCATCCATAGCGAAGATGGCTAGGCAGTATTTTCCGGGAATTCCGAGGGAAGCTCTTACAACAAACGGCATCAAACTTAAATGGCTGAGAGAGCAGTACGGCGTGCTACCGGATGAATACACTCCTCACGATTTCGTGACGTATACGAAGGCATTCCTTCTGTATATTATTGGAGCTATATTACTTCCGACGCATTCGAAAAACACGGTGCATCCGAAGTATATGGTGTTCTTGGAGGATCTTGAGGAGGTATACTCATATTCGTGGGGTTCAGCTGTCCTTGCGCACCTATATCGAGCACTGCACAGGCTACGAGAAACGGTGCCAAGTCCATTGCCGCCTGCCTGACTCTATTACAGGTATGAGCATTTATTTTCTTGGTTGACGTGTCAATATATTCGTGGATTAATTACTAATTCCATATAATGTTTGCATTCACAGGTTTGGTCTTACGAGAGGCTACCCATGGGTCGTCCACAACCGTTGGAATATTCCGATGAGACGTGGCCTAGGGTGTGGGCCTGGGGGCCTACGACCAACCGGAGGAGACGGGTAGACCCTCACCACCATCTAAAGTTCTATCGGGGGAACTAGAGATACTCAATGCATCCCAGGTGACGTGGCAGCCATATGGCAAGGTGATGCATCGGTTGGATGAGTGGTGTTGGCAACTTCCGGTGTCGTACGTGCTGGCAGGTTTGGTTCGGGTGCCGCTTATTCACTTCGAAGTATGTGAGTTTCAGATGCCCGATCGAGCTATGAGGCAAGCTGGCTGTCTACAAGGGATACCAAAACCCGCTGTAGACATGCGGCCATACAGGAGTGGTCGAGGGCCGAACTTCGAGGTGCTGATGCCTTGAATTTGTTGAGCGACGAGGTGCAACAGTGGAATACTTGGCAAGAAACGTATGATAGCCTTGTATCGCTGAAGCACGACGGCATCAGTATTGAGGAGTACCTTCAATGGTTTCTCAAGGTGACGCGCACGAGGGTGAATCGCCCTTCCCAGGTGAGGAAGACATCGTATGCGCCACGTGAGGTCTATGACCAGTTCTGGGCATTGAACATTGTAAGTCATGCTAGTGTTGTTTCAATTTTTATTTGCGCACCTTATCGACCATGCCTGAAATGATGAGCCATATTTTTCTATGCATGTTTTTTAGGTTGACCAGGGCACTGAGGTGTTCAAGCAGCTGGAGCGGTTTGACTGGTTTGTCGCGCAGGCTCCTGACAGTCTCAAGAGCTCCATTGAGAGGTACAAGACTGAAGTTCACAACTTTAGTCTTGCGTACCGGGGTTACCAAGGGGAGCCGTCTAGTCGCTTGCCTCCTGACGCGTACGACTCTCAGCCCCAGAGTCAGGTGTGGGAGCCGTCTAGTCGCTTCCTCCTGACGCGTACGACTCTCAGCCCCAGAGTCAGGTGTGGGAGCCGTCTACTCGCTTGCCTCCTGACGCGTACGACTCTCAACCCCAGAGTGAAGTAGGATTCCAGGCGTCGCGCCCAAGCATCCGGTCGGATAAAGGACAACCGACGAAGCCATTGAGTCCGGCGAAACGGGATTGGATCGACCGGCACTACTTCGGGCATGAGCCAATCGATTCAACAGACTTTCCTGTTGCGGGATTCCTAGGTCACTCTGATATGACTGTTGGCGCCGGACACAGATATTTTGAACTTTGTCATGGACGCTTACATAGATCTGCTCCGTGTTAGAGAGCTAAGTAATAACCCCTCCCAAACTCTGAAGCTCAACATGTATCCCTCTTTTCTATCCCCTCTTGGTGAATAACATGAAGGACTTCACAGAATGGAGGAGGATGGGAGGGACAAGCAAGGGTGAATGGCGACCGTCTGCAAACGTGCTTGCCTACTTGAACGCCGACTATCAATGTCACGCATCTGAGGCAAACCTAATCATGATACCTTGTCTTCATGCAAGCCACTTCTTCCTATTAGTTCTCCATCCAGCGAACAAAACGGTCCACATATACGATAGCCTAAGGGAAGATGAACCTGGTCGGCAGCTGGCGGAGATGTACTCCACGTACATCAATGCGGTGGTTAGTTTATATTTCTTGACCTTCGCTCATAGTCTATTCTTCTTGTTACGTAGGCTTGATAACCTTTTTTACTGTTGGATGCAGACTACTATCATTCCACTAGCGTGCCGACATTTTAAGGGAGAAGCCATCACGAGCAAAACAATGATAGAGCCTTGGACGGTCGTGATGATACAAAATCGACCAAAGCAATATAACAGTCATGATTGCGGGATTTACGTCCTCAAGTACATGGACTACATAGCTCGCTCGGATGTGCTCGAATATACGTCGTGGTCTCGAAGGGATGCATTGACGTTTAGATATCGGATAGCCTGGGAGCTGAAAAAGGGTGTAGCTAGACGCCTTCCTTACCATTCCCCTGAGATGTAGTTGACGTTCGTATGGATTATTATTACTATTGTTGGATTTTGGATATTAAGGTTTCAAATTCAATTAGCCTTATTATTACTTTAGAATTATTTTGGACAATTGGCTAACTAGCGTGCCTAAGGTGTAATGAGCAAAAAAAACGTGAAAAAAATAGCCTGCCTAAAGTGTGCGCGAATAGGCGCGTCGTAGGAAAATCCAAAAAATAATTTGTCTCGTTTTTCGCCGAAATTCATAGAAATGGACTAACTAGCGTGCCTCAGGTGCAATGAGCGAAAAAAAAGTGACAAAAAAATTACAACATTTTGCGCAAGTTAAGCATTGGGCGCCAAAGTAATAGGCGCGTCGTAGGAAAATTCAAAAAATAATTTGTCTCGTTTTTCGCCGAAATTCATAGAAATGGGCTAACTAGCGTGCCTCAAGTGCAATGAGCGAAAAAAAAGTGACAAAAAAATTACAACATTTTGCGCAAGCTAAGCATTGGGCGCCAAAGTGTGCCCGAATAGGCGCTTCGTAGGAAAACTCAAAAAATAATTTGTCTCGTTTTTCGCCAAAATTCATAGAAATGGGCTAACTAGCGTGCCTCAGGTGCAATGAGCGAAAAAAAAGTGACAAAAAAAATTACAACATTTTGAGCAAGCTAAGCATTGGGCGCCAAAGTGTGCCCGAATAGGCGCGTCGTAGGAAAACACAAAAAATAATTTGTCTCGTTTTTCACCGAAATTCTTAGAAATGGGCTAACTAGCGTGCCTTAGGTGCAATGAGCAAAAAAAAGTGACAAAAAAAATTACAACTTTTTTCGCAAGCTAACAATTGGGAGCTAAAGTGTGCCCGAATAGGCCCTTCCTAGGAAAACCCAAAAAATAATGTGTCTCGTTTTTTGCCGAAATTCATAGAAATGGGCTAACTAGCGTGCCTAAGGTGCAATGAGCAAAAAAAAGTGACAAAAAAAATTATAACTTTTTTCGGAAGCTAACAATTGGGCGCTAAAGTGTGCGCGAATAGGCCCTTCATAGGAAAACTCAAAAAATAATTTGTCTCGTTTTTTGCCGAAATTCATACAAATGGGCTAACTAGCGTGCCTAAGGTGCAATGAGCAAAAAAAAAGTGACAAAAAAATTACAACTTTTTTCGCAAGCTAAGCATTGGGCCTAAAGTGTGCCCGAAATAGGCTCTTCCAAAAATATCAATAATCCACAAACCAAATCACAAATTAAAGATTTCACAAACCAAATCACAAATTTAAACATTATAAAAGTTCAATTTATACAACTGAAACATTAACCCTAACACTCTTCCTCATCATCGTCCTCCTCGACCATACTGCCAGGTTCGATACCTAACACTTTATAATGGTTTCTCTTGTCATGATCAGTCATCTTATTACACAACGCACACTTTCGTAATTTTTTTTGACCCGTTGCTTCTTCAATCGGATTCTTCATGCGTATTGCTCGTTTTCGCCCTTTTGTTTGAGAAATAATTGGATCAAAAATGTCGTCCTCCTCACGTTGTAGGCTAGTGCTGTCAATGACTGGCTGTGAAGCTCGATTGAATCTACCGGCTGGAGTCGTCCGAGGGTCTTGTCTTTTTGGTAATGCCATCCTAAACTGTGCATGCTTAGCCTTATCCCGTGCGGCTGCTTCAACTTGATACCTGTACCCATCAAATGTTGACGCTGCATCCAATGATAAACCGTGCATGATGTTACAAAGGTGATTATATCGCAGCGTCTCAGATTGCTCGAAATCAACTGAAACATTGGGCACGTAAGGAATGTGACCGTGGACTCTATTGGCTTCCTTCGTCCACCGATCCAAGATATACTCTGGAGGGATTTCACGAGCATTCTTGGCGCTAAAAACCCTCAACGCGTGTCGACAAAGTATACCTTTATGCTCAAACAGTTGACAGTTGCAATTAACCAACCCGGTGTCCATACAAACTGCTACGGTAAAATGTCTTCTGTTCCTCGGAGCCGACGAAGAGCACGGATTGGCAAAATTCGTCACATTTGTCAAAGCATAAACCTTGAGGTCCCTGGTGGAATACTCGTGCAACTTTGTCATGCTATATTGATTCGACTTTAGTAGTTCCTCTTGAAACTGTCAAAACATTTCCTTGGTATAGACTTGAGCCGCATGAGCCTCCAAAGGTGAAAAAACTACTATAGCTCTTTCTCTGTAAACTGTAGCCGCGTCGGCTTCTCTCTCAAGGAAAAATTGCCTGTCAAGGGCTTTCTGCATCTCTAGTACGAACTCCGTTATACTTGAAGAATGGCCTACGTACCCATCAAAGAATGAATTCATACCTTCGCTTCTCGAGGTCGTAGTCATTCCGGCTGCAAAAAACTTCTTGGTGTAGGCACCGACCCACTGTGTCTTGATCTCATACAACGATTGTAACCATTCATGATTGTGCAAAGAGTAGTCATCCATTAACTTGGCCCACCTCTCCTCGAACACGTCTACCGTCAACGATTTCTTCACACATGTATTAAAGTCAGTCTTGAATGTCGGATGGTTTGCATATACATTGTGAAGCCGTTCGGGATATTTGTTGCTTATGTGCCATGTGCACAGGCCATGGTGAGTATCTGGAAGGACCTTAGCGATTGCATTTTTCATTGCCAGATCTTGGTCGGTGATGATGGTCTTTGGAGGAATATGATACATTGCTTTAAGCCACGTTTCAAATAACCACGTAAATGACTCCTCCGTCTCATCCCTAAGCAGGGCAAAGCCAAACAAGATTGACTGATAGTGGTGGTTCACCCCGGTGAACGGAGCAAAAGGCATAGAGTACTTATTTGTGCGGTATGTGGTGTCAAACGTCACAACATCCCCAAAATTTTGGTAAGCAGCTCTAGAACGGGCATCCGCCCAAAATATAGTACTAATGTGGTTCTCATCATCCAGTTGGAGACTGTAGAAAAAGCCAGAATTCTCACTCTGAAGGCTCCTGAAGATATCAAGTGTAGCTTGAGAATCACTCTTACCGAAAGACTCTCTCCTCTGAGCACGAAGTTCATTTCGAAGGTCTACTTCGTTGAAACTCAACTTGTCAATCCCCCCAACCTGGCTTGAGAAAACCCCCATCATTTTAGAAGGTGGAATTTTAGCCTCGGCCATTGTAAATATCAGTTGTCTGTGTGCCGCGCTTATTTGTCGGTGTTGATGAATTTGACCAATCTTACTAGGGGTCATCAACTGATGATTATGGCTCAACTCCACTCCCGTCACAACCCAATGGTTTTCATTTTTCGGTGTACTGCATACACATGGGCCTTGCAGCCGGTACCCGGAAATGTGTCCCGTTTTCTTTGTCTTGATGGCCCTTCGTCACTGATCCGAACAACCGAGGGTACATGCGGTGCTCCTCTATGACACTCAAATAGTCTTCCACAAATTTGATCTGTATTCGCCCGTTTTCTAGTCGTCTTAATTCTAATACCGAAACCTATCGTTTTTGAATATGCTCTATAGTATGCTTCAACTTCGTCCAGTCTTTGAAAAACTTGACCCAAGTAAGGTGGATCAGAATCTTCACAAAAATTATTTCCTCCAGTTGCATCCATATTTATACTGAAATCTAAAAAATAAAAATTATATCATTCTTAACAAGTCATAGAATTAAATAAAAGAAGAATAAAAATTATTTAAAAGTCATTCGGAAAATTTGTGTAATGTAAAATTACCAAAATAGTCCCCGATGAGTGGCAAATTACCGAAATGCCCACGGAGGTTCATTATCACCCTAACGCCCCAAATCAGCTTAAAACAACCTTTTAGGTGCTTTGCTTACATTTCTGGACTAAGAAGTCCTTTGAAAAACTTAACACTATAAAATTACCAAAATACCTCTCTCGGGGCGGCGAATTACCAAAATGCCCCATGCCATCAGAAAATCTCAAAAGTCTTTGAAACGGGATTTTAAGCTTCCTGAATTCATTCTTTAAAATAACGTTCCAGGTGTCTTACACCCTTTCCCGAACTAAAAGTAAGTCGGAAAATTTTATAATGTTAAATTACCAAAATACCCCCGCTAAGCGACAAATTACCGAAATGCCCCCGGGGATTCATTATCACCCTGACGCCCCTCAATCAGCTTCAAAACAACATTTCAGGTGTTGTAATTACATTTCTGGACTAAGAAGTCCTTTAAAAAACTTTGCCGGAAAAATTACCAAAACACCCGTCTCGGGGTGGCAAATTACCAAAATGCCCCTAGCTTTAGAAAATCTCAAAAGTGCTTTAAAATGCTATTTTAAGCTTCCTGAATTCATTCTGGATCTAAAAAGTATTTTACAAAAGTTTCGCCCAAAAATCCCGAACCGGTGTCCAGATCGAGCGCTTAAAAGCCCGTTCGGCCAAAAAAATAGGTAACGGCTTCGAAATGGCCCGAATTCCTGGGAAATGGAACTTCCCAACGTCCTAGGGTTCTCATAAAAGTTTTGCACGAAATCGCGCTAGCTTGATATTTTAAATTACACTGTAAAGTTACAAGGTTACGCGTATCAGTTAACTCCTTTCCAGTCTTTGGAAAATCTGAAATTTTTCCCAGATACAGATCTTTTAAAAATAACTAGGGTCTCTTGTTTGTACTTTGGCAAAATCTAGCTCTAGCTATGTTTTATAAATTCGTGAAAAACTGTCTAATTAAGTTTTCACCTTTAGCGACAATTACGCCCTGCAATCAGCTTTAAAACAACATTTCAAGTGTTTTACTTACATTTTGGGACTAAAAAGTCCGTTGAAAAACTTTATCGGGAAATTACCAAAACACCCCTCTCAGGTGGCAAATTACCAAAATGCCCCTGGCTTCAGAAAATCTCAAAAGTGATTTAAAATGCTATTTTAAGCTTCCTGAATTCATTCTGGATTTAAAAAGTGTTTTACAAAAGTTTCACCCAAAAATCTCGAACCGGTGTCCGGATCAAGCGCTTAAAAGCCCATTCGGCCAAAAAAATAGGTAATGGCTTTGGAATGGCCCGAATTCCTGGAAAATGGAACTTCCCAACATCCTACGGTTCTCATAAAAGTTTCGCGCGAAATCGCGCTAGTTTAATATTTTAAATTACACTGCAAAGTTACAAGGTTGCGTGTATCAGTTAACCCCTTTCTAGTCTGTGAAAAAATCTGAAATTTTTTTCTGATATAGATCTGTTAAAAATAACTAGGGTTTCTTTTTTGCAGTTTGACAAAATCTAGCTCTAGCTATTTTTTATAAATTCATGAAAAATTCTAATTTTGACGCCCTAAAAAAGCGCTATTTTGGAATCTTTCGAATGTAATACCCCGATTTGTAAAAACGTAATTTTGACGCCCTAAACACGAATTTTAGACTATGGTAAGAACAATTTAAGCGTAACACAATTTAAACAAGCAATTGGTAAGAACAATTTGAAATTAACATTGAATTATAAGAAAATTCAAAATACTTACTTGTTTTAACTCAAATATGATAGAGAGAGAGATTATATATATATATATATATATATATATATATATATAGCGGTTTATAGCGACAATTAGCGTTAACGGTATATTTTTAAGAAATCTTTAGAGACATTTGTATAGTTAGCGATGATACTTTTAACTAAATATAAATATTTTAATTAGCGACTTATAGTGAGAATAATTTTTACTAAACATCAATGTATTTTCTTAACAACTTTTAGCGGGCAAAAATTTTAGCATCGCTACACTCTTAGTGACGAATTAGGTAGCCAGGATATCTAACAAGACCATCAAAATTTTTCTAACGCCTAAAGTATAGTAAATCATATTTTTGGACCTGTTTATAATAATTGAAAGTAGGTGGTAAAACTTAAAATACCTAGGGAAAGCTAGGGGAATTTTGGTAACATATTAACCTAGTTATATATATATATATATATATATATATATATATATATATATATATATATATATAAATAGTTATAACCTAATTCTAAGTCAGCCGTCAAAGCTTTCTGCTTCACCTAGTTCAATATACGAGAGAGAGAGAGAGAGAGAGAGAGAGAGAGAGAGAGAGAGAGAGAGAGAGAGAAGAGGCTAGAGGTTGCCAAAATAGTGAGAAGGAAGAAGGGTTTCGACAGATTTTGGTAAGCTCCTTCACAATGTTACAATATTTTTCAATGAGTTTAAACTGTGTAAGTGTAGATTGTGTGTATGTGTTGGATCTGCCGTGATGGTTCTACGTGTGTGAGTGGGTTCAAAAATTGTGTAAGTTTTCTTTTAAACCTTTTCTCTAGTGCTTACAGTTTTAAGGAGAAGACATGAGAGAACCGGTGAAATTCTTGTTAGTGGTTTGCGATTTACCAAAAGCAGCTAAGCAGTTGTTTTGCCCAAACTGTGTTGTGTGGGGGTTTATAAATGGAAATGGGTAGGGTGTGTTCTTAGGTGTAATAAGAGAATAAAAGGGCTATACATGGCTGCCATGGCTTAATGCATGTGGTGTATGTGCTTTGGGAAAGGCAGTGGCCGTGCTATAACCTTGAGTCTTCTTGTGAATAAGTAGCCTTGGAGGTGTGGAGTATATATGTGGGTTTGGGTGATGATGGTATATGAAAGGTGTGTTGTTTAACAGGTGGTGCATGTATAAAATATGTGAGATTGTCTAGGTTTGTGACCCTTAGTATATGGGTGTTATAGTGCAATGGAAATAGGTGTTACAGTGTAAGAAAGAAATGGGATCTATATATATATATATATATATATATATATATATATATATATATATATATATATATATATATATACACACATAAATAGAGGGAGCCGATCCCTGTCTACCGGTGGAGAAATCGTTATTTCTCCACCACAAATCTAGCCGTCCACGTGGACTCGTGGACGGCTCAGATGGCTTTTTTTTATTTTGAAAAAGTTGAAGCTGCATGAAAGAGTAGCGGTTACAAAATTTGACAATAATACCCCTAAACCCCAACCGTAAGAAAGAGTAGTGGTCGTGGGCCCACAAGAAATGTCCCAACCGCAACAAAGTGTTGTGGTTGGTATCATTATTTTTTTCCACACAATAAACCCAACCATAACAAAGTGTTGCGGCTGGTATCCTTATTTTTTCCACACAAAAACCCCAACCGCAACACTTTGTTGCGGTTAGTATCATTACCTCCCTTCCCCCCACCCCCCCACCCCAACCGCAACACCCCCCCCACCCCCCAACCGCAACACTTTGTTGCGGTTGGTATGATTAATCCCCCAACCGCAACAAAAGTTATGCGGTTGATCCCCCACCCCACTTGTCCTCCCCCCCCCATGTCCTTTTTCCTGTCCTCCCCCCCCCCCAATGTCCTCTTTCTAGAGGCAGCGCAAAGCTCGGCCGCACAATCTTCTGCAATTTTTTTTCTTTCACTGCCTTTGAGTACTGCTCACTCACGGGTCTAATTTTTTGTCTTCTCTCCTCTCTCCCTCACTTTTCTCTCTTTATAATCCGTTCTCCCCGAACCCTTTCTTCCACTCTCCATCATCTTTACCAACTCTCTTCGGACTCCATATCTCACCTACATAATCTCCACAATAATACAAACAAAAAAAATTTACACTAGAAGATGGATAACCGCCAGAAGATCGGTGGATTTTTCTTTAAATATATCAAGTTAAAAGAAGCAAGTACTTTGAATTTTCTTATAATTCAATTTTAATTTCAAATTGTTCTTACCAATGGATTGTTTAAATTGTGTTATGCTTAAATTGTTCTTACCACAGTCTAAAATTCGTGTTTTTTGATAGTTTAAAATTAGGGATTGAACTAGCGTTTATTAGCGAATATTCATTCGAAGTCCAAAAATAGTCATTGTAGACTCAAATCGAAGATAACAAAAATACAAATTGAATGAAATAAAAATTAGATCAATCGGATATCGGATGAGCGGTTTTTTAAGGCATCAAAATTAGGTTTATACAGATCAGGGTATGACATTTATAGATTCCAAAATAGCAATTTTTTAGGGTGTCAAAATTAAGATCTTCACAAATTTATAAAAAATAGCTAGAGCTAGATTTTGCCAAAGTACAAAAAAGAGACCCTAGATATTTTTAAAAGATCTATATCAGGGAAAATGTTTAGATTTTTTGAAAGACTGGAAAGGGGTTAACTGATACGGGGAACCTTGTGACTTTGCAGTGTCATTTAAAATATCAAGCTAGCGCGATTTTGCATGAAACTTTTATGAGAACCCTAGGATGTTGGGAAGTTCCATTTTCTAGGAATTCGGGCCATTCCAAAGTCGTTAGCTATTTTTTTGGCCGAACGGGCTTTTAAGCGCTCATCCGGACAACGGTTCGGGATTTTTGGGCAAAAAATCCGTAAAATACTTTTTAGATCAAGAATGAATTCAGGAATCTTAAAATAGCATTTCAAAGCACTTTTGAGATTTTCTGATGCTAGGGGCATTTTGGTAATTTGCCACCCCGAGAGGGGTGTTTTGGTAATTTTACAATGTTAAGTTTTTCAAATAACTTTTTAGTCCAGAAATATAAGTAAAACACCTGAAAGGTTGTTTTGAAGCTAATTTGGGGCGTTAGGGTGATAATGAACCCCCGAGGGCATTTCGGTAATTTGCCGCTTATCAGGGGTATTTTGGTAATTGAACATTGTAAAATTTTTCGACACAACTAGAGGAAATAATTTTTATTTTATTTAATTTAATTCTATGACTTGTTGAGAATGATATAATTTTATTTTTTAGATTTCAGTATAAATATGGATGCAACTGGAGGAAATAATTTTTGTGAAGATTCTGATCCACCTTACTTGGGTCAAGTTTTTCAAACACTGGACGAAGTTGAAGCATACTATAGAGCATATTCGAAAACGATAGGTTTCGGTATTAGAATTAAGACGACTAGAAAACGGGCGAATACATATCAAATTTGTGGAAGACTATTTGAGTGTCATAGAGGAGCACCGCATGTACCCCCGGTTGTTCGGATCAGTGACGAAGGGCCAACAAGACAAAGAAAATAGGACACATTTCTGGGTACCGGCTGCAAGGCCCATGTGTATGCAGTACACCGGAAAAATGAGAACCATTGGGTTGTGACGGGAGTGGAGTTGAGCCATAATCATCAGTTGATGACCCCTAGTAAGATTGGTCAAATTCATCAACACCGACAAATAAGCGCGGCACACAGACAACTGATATTTACAATGGCCGAGGCTAAAATTCCACCTTCTAGAATGATGGGGGTTTTCTCAAGCCAGGCTGGGGGATTGACAAGTTGAGTTTCAACGAAGTAGACCTTCGAAATGAACTTCGTGTTCAGAGGAGAGAGTCTTTCGGTAAGAGTGATTCTCAAGCTACACTTGATATCTTCAGGAGCCTTCAGAGTGAGAATTCTGACTTTTCTATAGTCTCCAACTGGATGATGAGAACCACATTAGTACTATATTTTGGGAGGATGCCCGTTCTAGAGCTGCTTACCAAAATTTTGGGGATGTTGTGACGTTTGACACCACATACCGCACAAATAAGTACTCTATGCCTTTTGCTCCGTTCACCGGGGTGAACCACCACTATCAGTCAATCTTGTTTGGCTTTGCCCTGCTTAGGGATGAGACGGAGGAGTCATTTACGTGGTTATTTGAAACGTGGCTTAAAGCAATGTATCATATTCCTCCAAAGACCATCATCACCGACCAAGATCTGGCAATGAAAAATGCAATCGCTAAGGTCCTTCCAGATACTCACCATGGCCTGTGCACATGGCACATAAGCAACAAATATCCCGAACGGCTTCACAATGTATATGCAAACCATCCGACATTCAAGAGTGACTTTAATACATGTGT
Source organism: Escallonia herrerae (assembly GCA_033070095.1). NCBI lineage: Eukaryota > Viridiplantae > Streptophyta > Magnoliopsida > Escalloniales > Escalloniaceae > Escallonia > Escallonia herrerae. Next base: position 29,775 of record JAVXUP010004042.1, on the reverse strand, counting down.
GAAGAAATCGTTGACGGTAGACGTGTTCGAGGAGAGGTGGGCCAAGTTAATGGATGACTACTATTTGCACAATCATGAATGGTTACAAGCGTTGTATGAGATCAAGACACAGTGGGTCGGTGCCTACACCAAAAAGTTTTTTGCAGCCGGAATGACTACGACCTCGAGAAGCGAAGGTATGAATGCATTCTTTGATGGGTACGTAGGCCATTCTTCAAGTATAAAAGAGTTCGTACTAGAGATGCAGAAAGCCATTGACAGGCAATTTTTCCTTGAGAGAGAAGCCGACGCGGCTACAGTTTATAGAGAAAGAGCCATAGTAGTTTTTTCACCTTTGGAGGCTCATGCGGCTCAAGTCTATACCAAGGAAATGTTTAGACAGTTTCAAGAGGAACTACTAAAGTCGAATCAATATAGCATGACAAAGTTGCACGAGTATTCCACCAGAGATCTCAAGGTTTATGCTTTGACAAATGTGACGAATTTTGCCAATCCGTGCTCTTCGTCGGCTCCGAGGAACAGAAGACATTTTACCGTAGCAGTTTGTATGGAGACCGGTTTTGTTAATTGCAACTGTCAACTGTTTGAGCATAAAGGTATACTTTGTCGACACGCGTTGAGGGTTTTGAGCGCCAAGAATGCTCGTGAAATCCCTCCAGAGTATATCTTGGATCGGTGGACGAAGGAAGCCAATAGAGTCCACGGTCACATTCCTTACGTGCCCAATGTTTCAGTTGATTTCGAGCAATCTGAGACGCTGCGATATAATCACCTTTGTAACATCATGCACGGTTTATCATTGGATGCAGCGTCAACATTTGATGGGTACAGGTATCAAGTTGAAGCAGCCGCACGGGATAAGGCTAACCTTGCACAGTTTAGGATGGCATTACCAGAAAGACGGGACAATCCGACTACTCGGACGACTCCAGCCGGTAGATTCAATCGAGCTTCACAGCCAGTCATTGACAGCACTAGCCTGTAAGGTGAGGAGGACGATATTTTTGATCCAATTATTTCTCAAACAAAAGGGCGAAAACGTGCAATACGCATGAAGAATCCGATTGAAGAAGCAACGGGTCAAAAAAAATTGTGAAAGTGTGCGTTGTGTAATAAGATGACTGATCATGACAAGAGAAACCATTATAAAGTGTTAGGTATCGAACCTGGCAGTATGGTCGAGGAGGACGATGATGAGGAAGAGTGTTAGGGTTAATGTTTCAGTTGTATAAATTGAACTTTTATAATGTTTAAATTTGTGATTTGATTTGTGGATTCTTGTCACTTTGTTTTTGCTCATTGCACCGTAGGCATGCTAATTAGCCCATTTTTTTAAATTTTGGCAAAAATCAAGACAAATTATTTTTTTGGTTTTCCTATGAAAGGGCTATTCGGTCACACTTTATCGCCCAACTCATAGCTTTCGAAAAATCTTGTATACTTTTTTGTCACTTTTTTTTTGCTCATTGCACCTTAGGCACGCTAGTTAGCCCATTTCTATAAATTTCGGCAAAAATCGAGACAAAAATTTTTTTGGTTCTCCTATGAAGGGCCTATTCGGGCACACTTTATCCCCTAATTCATAGCTTCCGAAAAATCTTGTATATTTTTTTGTCAATTTTTTTTTGCTCATTGCACCTTAGGCACGCTAGTTAGCCCATTTCTATGAATTTCGGTAAAAATTGTGACAAAAATTTTTTTGGTTCTCCTACGAAGGGCCTATTCGCGCACACTTTATCCCCCAATTCATAGCTTCCGAAAAATCTTGTATTTTTTTTGTCACTTTTTTTTGCTCATTGCACCTTAGGCACGCTAGTTAGCCCATTTTTATGAATTTTGGTGAAATTCGAGACAAATTTTTTTTTGTTTTCCTACGAAGCGCCTATTCACGCACACTTTATCGCCCAATTCATAGCTTCCGAAAAATCTTGTATACTTTTTTGTCATTTTTTTTGCTCATTGCACCTTAGGCACGCTAGTTAGCCCATTTCTATGAATTTCGGCGAAAATCGAGACAAATTTTTTTTTTGGTTTTCCTATGAAAGGCCTATTCGCGCACACTTTATCGCCCAATTCATAGCTTCTGAAAAATCTTGTATACTTTTTTGTCATTTTTTTTACTCATTGCACCTTAGGCATGCTAGTTAGCCCATTTCTATGAATTTTGGCGTAAAAGGGGCCACATTATTTTTTTGGGTTTTCCTATGAAGGGTCTATTCGCGCACACTTTAGCGCCAAATTCATAGCTTGCGAAAAATTATGTACATTTTTTTTCACTTTTCTTTGCTCATTGCACCTTAGCTACACTAGTTAGGATAATGGTAATGAAGGCGTCTAGCTTCATTCTTTTTCAGCTCCCAGGCTATCCTATACCTAAACGTCAAGGCATCCTTCCTAGTCCACGACGTATATTTGAGCACTTCGAGCGAGCAATGTAGTCCATGTACTTGAGGACGTAAATCCCGCAATCGTGACTGTTATATTGCTTTGGTCGGTCCTGTATCATCACGACCGTCCAAGGCTCTACCGTCGAATTCCTGGTGATGGTCTCCCCCGAATAATCCTGGCACGCTAGCGAGAGGATAGTAGTCTGCATCCAACAATAAAAAGGGTCATCAAGCCTATGTAACAAGAAGAATATACTATGAGCCAAGGTCAAAAAATAAAAACTAACCACTGCAGTGATGTACTCGTTGTACATCTGTGCCAGCAGCCGTCCAGGTCCATCCTCCCTTAGGCTATCGTATATGTGGACCGCTCTGTTCGCTGGATGGAGAACTAATAGGAACCAGTGGTTTGCATGATGACAAGGTATCATGATAAGGTTCGCATCAGCAGCGTGACATTGATAGTCTGCGTTCAACATGCCTAACACGTTTTCAGATGGTTTCCACTTACCCCTGCCTGCCCCTTGCCTCCTCCATTCTGTGAATTCCCTCATGTTGGTCACCATTAATTCCACAAAATAAGTGGGATACATGTTAAGCTTCAAATATTCAGAACGGTTATAACGTAGCTCTCTAATCCGGAGCAGATCTATATAAGCGTTCATGACAAAATTTGAAATATCTGTCTCCGGCGCCAACGTTCATGACATATGAATGTCAAAAGAGGAAAGTCTGCTGAATCGACAGGCTCATGCCCGAAGTAGTGCCGGTCGATCCAATCCATCTTGTCCGGCCTCAATGGCTTCGTCGCTTGTCCTTTATCCGACCGGAAGCTTGGGCGCGAGGCCTGGATTCCTACTTGGGTCACCTGACTCTGGCGCTGAGAGTCGTACACGTCAGGAGGCAAGCGACTAGATGGCTCCCACACCTGACTCTGGGGCTGAGAGTCGTACGCGTCAGGAGGCAAGCGACTAGACGGCTCCCACACCTGACTCTGGGGCTGAGAGTCGTACGCGTCAGGAGGCAAGCGACTAGACGGCTCCCACACCTGACTCTGGGGCTGAGAGTCGTACGCGTCAGGAGGCAAGCGACTAGACGGCTCCCCTTGGTAACCCCGGTACGCAAGACTAAAGTTTTGAACTTCAGTCTTGTACCTCTCAATGGACCTCTTGAGATTGTCAGGAGCCTGCGCGACAAACCAGTCAAACCCCTCCAGCTGCTTGAACACCTCAGTGCCCTGGTCAACCTAAAAAACATGCATACAAAATATGGCTAATCATTTCAGGCATGGTCGATAAGGTGCGCAAATAAAAATTGAAACAACACTAGCATGACTTACAATGTTCAATGCCCAGAACTGGTCATAGATCTCACGTGGCGCATACGATGTCTTCCTCGCCTGGGAAGGGCGATTCACCCTCGTGCGCGTCACCTTGAGAAACCATTAAGGTACTCCTCAATGCTGATGCTGTCGGCCTTCAGCGATACAAGGCTATCATATGTTTCTTGCCAAGTATTCCACTGTTGCACCTCGTCGCTCAACAAATTCAAGGCATCAGGCACCTCGAAGTTCGGCCCTCGACCACTCCTGTATGGCCGCATGTCTACAGCGGGTTTTGGTATCCCTTGTAGACAGCCAGCTTGCCTCATAGCTCGATCGGGCATCTGAAACTCACATTCTTCGAAGTGAATAAGCGGCACCCGAACCAAACCTGCCAGCACGTACGACACCGGAAGTTGCCAACACCACTCATCCAACCGATGCATCACCTTGCTATATGGCTGCCACGTCACCTGGGATGCATTGAGTATCTCTAGTTCCCCCCGATAGAACTTTAGATGGTGGTGCGGGTCTACCCGTCTCCTCCGGTTGGTCGTAGGCCCCCAGGCCCACACCCTAGGCCACGTCTCATCGGAATATTCCCGCGGTTGTGGACGACCCGTGGGTAGCCTCTCGTAAGACCAAACCTGTGAATGCAAACATTATCTGGAATTAGTAATTAATGCACGAATATATTGACACGTCAACCAAGAAAATAAATGCTCAAACCTGTAATAGAGTGAGGCAGGCGGCAATGGACTTGGCACCCTTTCTCGTAGCTCTGTGCAGTGCTCGATATAGGTGCGCAAGGACAGCTGAACCCCACGAATACGAGTATACCTCCTCAAGATCCTCCAAGAACACCATATACTTCGGATGCACCGTGTTTTTCGAATGCGTCGGAAGTAATATGGCTCCAATAATATACAGAAGGAATGCCTTCGTATACGTCACGAAATCGTGAGGAGTGTATTCATCCGGTAGCACGCCATACTGCTCTCTCAGCCATTTAAGTTTGATGCCGTTCGTTGTAAGAGCTTCCCTTGGAATTCCCGGAAAATACTGCCTAGCCATCTTCGCTATGGATGCAGACGTTTTGCTCAAAGTAATGGGTCTGCCGTGACATGGGATTCCAAGTATAAATCCGACGTCCTCTAATGTAATAGTCATTTCACCAAACCGGAAGTGAAATGAGTTCGTCTCGCTCCTCCATCGTTCAACTAGAGCGGATATAAGGCAATCGTCGTGTCGAGACCAAATCCCGCAATCGGTGAACATAGATAAATTTTGACGGTGTAATAGCTGTATTTGTTCCTCGTTTAGTACCCACTCTTCGAGGTGACTTGTGCTTTGAATTGTTTCCAAAACACCCCTATCGACACCGTCAAATACGTGCCTCGCGACGTGGTCATCGTCATCGTATAGGATTGATGTATCATGAGGTCCGGGGTTGAAATCCATATCTCTAAGAACAAAATATAATCGTAAACCAACTTAGCGTCCATAATATTTACATTCCAAAACTATAACTGGATCTTTAACCTAGCTTACCAACGCATTAGCAATAGTCATTATCTCATTATTTCAATGTATTAAAACAATTCCTCACTTCCCACCACTCCGAACGCTTAATTACGCGTGTTCCCTAAAATTTAGCGCCAACGTGACAATTTACCAATATACCCCCTGATGGCCGCTACACCACCAACACCTCAAAACCGCTTTAAAATTACTTTTTAAATGTATTACATCAATTATATACCAAATATTTCCTCAGAAAATTTTAAAGAGGAAGAGTTACCAAAATACCACCAAAATAGGGGGGGCACTTTTTAAAGGGGGGCAGCCATCGCCCCACCAAAATACCCTCGATGAGCGGCAAATTATCGAAATGCCCCCGGGGGTTCATTATCACCCTAACGCCCCAAATCAGCTTCAAAACAACATTTCAGGTGTTTTACTTACATTTCTGGACTAAAAAGTCCTTTAAAAAACTTTACCAGAAAAAATACCAAAACACCCCTCTCGGGGTGGCAAATTACCAAAATACCCCTTGGCATCAGAAAATTTCAAAAGTGCTTTAAAATGCTATTTTAAGCATCCTGAATTCATTCTTGATCAAAGTATTTTACGGATTTTTTGCCCAAAAATTCCGAACCGGTGTCCGGATCGAGCGCTAAAAAGCTCGTTCGGCCAAAAAAATAGCTAACGACTTCGGAATGGCCCAAATTCCTGGGAAATGGAACTTCCCAACATCCTAGGGTTCTCATAAAAGTTTCGCGCGAAATCGCGCTAGCTTGATATTTTAAATTACACTGCAAAGTTACAAGGTTCCCCGTATCAGTTAACCCCTTTCCAGTCTTTGGAAAAATCTGAAATTTTTCTCTGATATAGATCTTTTAAAAATAACTAGGGTCTCTTTTTCAAACTTTGGCAAAATCTAGCTCTAGCTATTTTTTATAAATTTGTGAAAAACTGTCTAACTAACTTTTCACCTTTAGCGACAATTACGTTTCGTATTCACTTTAATATTCGCTAATAAATGCTACTTCAATCCAATCCCTAATTTCAAACTCTCAAAAAACACGAATTTTAGACTATGGTAAGAATAATTTAAGCATAACACAATTTAAACAATCCATTGGTAAGAACAATTTGAAATTAACATTGAATTACTTGATATATTTAAAGAAACATCCACCGATCTTCTAGCATAAACTTTTTTTGTTTGTATTGTCGTGGAGATTATGTAGGTGAGATATGGAGTATGAAGAGAGTTGGGTAAAGATGATGGACAGTGGAAGAAAGAGTTCGGGGGGACGGGTTATAAAGAGAGAAAAGTGAGGGAGAGAGACGAGAGAAGACAGAAAAAAAAATGGATCAGTGAGTGAGCAGTGAGATGTGCGGTCAAAAGCGGTCTGTCCAGCTTTGAGCTGCATTTGGGGAAGAAGAACAGGGGGCGCGAGGGGGGAGGATAGGGAAAAGGACATGGGGGGAGGAAAAAGGACAAAAGAACTCGCTAAAATTAATATAAACTGTAGCGGAAATTAAAACTTCTACAAACTTTAATTACATTATCATATTTTTATTTTAATACAACACTTATGCTAAAACTCTTCATAATTTTAATTTTTCAACAACTGAAAGTAAATAAACAATCTAAATATTAGCGACTCGTTCAAGGCAGTATTTGTAGCTCCGCACCAAATTGTCTCTTCCTATGCTCCTCACCATCACCTTACTTTCAACCTGAAATGATAAGAGATGAGCTTCTACATGCTCAGTAAGTAACCAATGATTCAACTAGGTGGACCAGAGCATGTCAGGAAATAAGTCACAATAATTTATGGCAACATTTAAAATCTAGCAAGAGAAGTAATCATCCGATAAAGGAAATAGAGCACATGAAACAAAACTGAAGTATAAAATCATTAGCACAAAACCTCACAATAAAAAGTTCCATCCGAACATCAGTTCAAACGATAAGTTGCGGTTAGCATACATGCCCCACTGACTAGGGCCCGAAATCCCTCCCACATCTGGGATAAATAATTCTGTGGACGCAAGGGCGAACCACTAGCAACAGTACTGTGCATCAACGTACAAGCCCCGTTGACCAGGGCCCGAAATCTAACTTTCCCCCGTTGGATATGGGGCACAGCAATCGAATAAACCAAACTACCTTTTGGTTCATCGTAAACCTAACCCCTTATCAACTGATGGTCAGACCACCCTCACACCCCTTTCGATAAGTTTTCAAGTTGTTCAATATTCACGAAAACGTCAATTTCTAAAATATGTCATTTGTACCAACCATTTCAACTATGAGGTCCATTACAATTTCTAAACAAAATATCATTTACATGTTGGTTCGGATTTTAACGAGAAATAAACAACTAAAAGCTTTTTAGCAAATTGTTCCCAACCTATTCTGGTCGCACCCAAAGGCCCACTAGGGGTCCCGCTTTGCACATTGAAACGGTCAAAGTGCGCACGCTCATGTCACGTGCATTTCTTTCTTTGCACGCCTTAGTAACCAATTATTTCACCTTAGCATGACTCACGGTACCACGTTCATCGTGCCGCGACCACCCAAGCACCTTTTCACCAAAAACATCGACCAATGGCGCAACTGGAGTGATGGGGTCAAGGGCATGGGCCTTGGCCAACCCCATAGGGTCAGCCTCGGCCTCCCCCAAGGCCATGGGGTCGGCCTCGGCCTCCATGGGGGGTTGGCCTTGGCCTTCCCCCCGGTTGTTCACTCTTCGTGCGAAGTCCCTTTCGTGCTTTGTTCGCTTCATACACTTCGTATGTGACTTTGGCACCTTGTTCATCACGTGGGTACGATTCACATCGACACGCTCGTAGCAATGCAACCTTCGGATTTGTCATTGCCCATCAAAACACCTTCCATCGATGTGCCCAAAGTTCACCCAAAGGGGGAGTGGCCTTGGCCTCCCTTCATGGGAGTAGGCCATTGGCCTTGGCCACCCCCTAAGGTCGGCCTCGGCCTTCCCAACGGGCCGGCCTTGACCTCCCCAGGGGTGGTGGTCTGACCTTCACCAAATTTTGGCCTAAGGTCTCCGCTCCCTCGCGCACTTGTTTTCTCAAGTCTTTGCACCTCCGCGATGTTTACGGACGTTCGTGCATCAACCTCCCAACGTTCGTCATGCATCAACCTCGCGACAGCCATCGTGCATCAACCTCGCGACGTCCGTCGTGCCTCAACCTCTCAACGTCCGTCTTGCCTCAACCTCGCAACGTCCGTCGTCCATCAACCTCACAACGTCCGTCATCCATCAACCTCGCGACGTCCGTCATGCATTAACCTCGTGACGCCCGTCGTCCGTGACCGCATACCGCTCCCGCGATGCCTATCACCCAAAGTCGCGCACTACCACCGAATGACCCGTCGCCAATGACCGCGTACCATCACTCCCAACTTTGTCATTACTACATGTTGCATTCATTATCTTGTTATGACAGGTACACTCAGCTCGCATACCGTCTTCAGGACACCTGACTCGCACTCGTGTGCTGGCTCCGCGACGTTTGTCGTCGCTCCTGTGCGCCATTCTCATGACATGTGCCCCGGCACCAAGTATTGTTCCGCGACGTTCGTCGCCATGCCCATGCGCCATTCTCATGATACGTGCCCCTGGCACCAAGTATTACTTTACGACGTTTGTCGCCGCACCACTTTCATAACATGTGCCCCGGCACCAAGTGATGTCTCGGCGACGTTCGTCGCCACGCCCATGCACCATTCTCATGACATGTGCCCCCGCACCAAGTATTGTCTCCGCGACGTTCGTCGCCGCGCCCATGCGCCATTCTCATGACATGTGCCCCGGCACCAAGTATTGTTCCGCGACGTTCGTCACCGCGCCCGTGCGCCATTCTCATGATGCATGCCCCCGGCACCAAGTATTGCTCTGGGACATTCGTCGCCGCGCCCTTGCGCCATTCTCATGATGCGTGCCCCCGGCACCAGTTATTGCTCCGCGACGTTCATTGCAGCGCCTGTGCACCATCGTCATGATACGTGCCCCCGGCACCAAGTATGGCTTCGCGACATTCGTCGCCGCACCACTTTCATAACATGTGCCCCGGCACCATGTATTGTCTCTCCAACGTTCGTCGCCGTGCCCATGCACCATTCTCATGACACGTGCCCCGGCACCAAGCATAGTTCAGCGAATTTGGGCGCCGCGCCCGTGCGCCATTCTCATGATACGTGCCCCTGGCACCAAGTGTTGTCTCTGCGACGCTCGTCGCCGTGCCCGTGAGCCATTTTCATGACATGTGCCACCGGCACCATACGCACTCTGTCGCGCCCATGGGTTGCGCCATCTCCATGACATGTGCCCCCGGGCTCCCTGTCACACTACAGTGGCCTTGGCACCATACGCACTCTGTCGTGCCCATGCGCCGCTTCCATGACATGTGACCCAGGCACCAGGTATGGTCTCGCGACATTCGTCGCAGCGCCTATGTGCCACAATCATGTTACAAGTCTCTGGGCATCACACTTATTCACCATACCATGCGCCCCTGCCATGGACGTGGAACATGCTTCGACCCACTCTCTGGAGTGTGCAGCATTCCGGGGGGCTCCGTTCGTAGTGCTCCGGCACGAGGACCCTCGCAGCAGGATGGACTCGTTACCACAAAGTCATCGCCGCCACGGGATGGGCTCGTTACCACAAAGCCATCGCCGTCACAATCACGGGGGGCTCCGTTCGTAGTGCTCCGACACAAGGACCCCTCGCAACGGGATGGACTCGTTACCACAAAGTCATCGCCGCCATAGGATAGGCTCTTTACCACAAAGCCATCGCCGTCTTTATTCCGGGGGGCTCCGTTCGTAGTGCTCCGGCACGAGGACCCCTTGCAGCGAGATGGACTCATTACCACAAAGTCATCGCAGCCACGGGATGGGCTCGTTACCACAAAGCCATCGCCATCACAATCACGGGGGGCTTAGTTCGTAGTGCTCCGCACGAGGACACCTTGCAGCGGGATGGGCCCATTACCACAAAGTCATCACCACCACGAGATGGGGCTCGTTACCACAAAGCCATCGCCATCTTCATTCCGGGGGGCTCCGTTCATAGTGCTTCAGCACGATGACCTTTTGCAGCGAGATAGGTGACTCCTCCAGGACACTGTCTCCGCCAGGGTGCCTGCGTGACTGGCCTACGTGCTCCGGCACTGGGGGCTTGTGTCGGCACCCCTATGGACTATGACCCCCTGGTCACTCCGAGACGGGAGCAGGTCTTCGGAGGGCATCGTGCCTAGTCCGCCTGGCAATTAGGCGTCAGGTCTTCCCCACCACTGCCAGGCCTGTGGGACTCTACAAGGGCTTGGATTGGAGGCTAGATCAAGGGGGTTCTTTGGCCACACCGACGCTGTGGGAGTCAGTCATTCCAGACAGACAGAGCGACGCAGTGCGGAGTAGACCGGGTGAATATGCAATTTGACAGTCTGTGGAGCACCGGCAGCTGTGGACCGCCCCGGTGACGTGTCACTCCCAGGGAGCGCCACGTGTAGCGTGATGACATTATCATCTCAACCTCTATAAATAGAGGTCTTGAGAATTCATTTAGACGGTTGGACATTTTCAGAACACTTTTACTTTCTCACTCTAGAATCCTAGAGAGAGAAACATAACTTTGACCTAAGTATCGGACTGTGACTGTCGTCGTGTATTCATCTGGTGCTATCGCCCTCGCAGCACTGCCACCCTCAAGCTCTGTCTGGGAAGCCCTTGGTCTTTGCCCTTGCTGTTTCCTACATCATAACACTTGGCATCTGACTCGGACTGTATTCCTTGTGGCACCTCCACGTCTAATGTGAACCCACTTTCCTTGGCATCATTTTGGCGACTCCTCTGGGGAGGTGAGCATCGTAGTGCAGTTCGTCCCATGCCTGACACATCCAAGCAACCATTCCTCGGCAACGTAGGGCTACCAGGACTACCAATCACAGCCCCAACCCCATTCATCCATGAAGTTGCAATTTCCAGACTTAGAAAAAAAAATTTCTACATTGCTCTTGCACAAGTCTACTGACACCACTCTTGATACCATCACCCACTCTCTTGAGGGCTTCACCCCTTCCCAACCCCTTCGGACTCACATTACAACGACTTGGTACATGGTGCGTGAGGTGGCTCGAGCCACAGTCTCAACTCTGTCAGTTGACACCCCCCAGGTCTCGCGACCACCTCTGCTAGGTATGCATGCAACACGCCTCACCAACCCTCCCCTACCACCGTCACTCAGTTGGTCATCGATGCCAGCCCATCACCCTGAGTCCCCCATCCCACTCATCTCAACCTCTCGTGCTTGCGGTCGCATGACCACCCTTTTATCAAAAAAAAATTTCTTGACAGTTAGAAAATTTTTCATTTTTTTTCGCAACCGGTCATCGATGATCACACTCAGTGGTCTCCCTCGCCATCCTTGACTCAGCCCAACACTAAGAAAAAATTTCATTTTTTTCGCAACCGGTCATCCATGATCACCCTCAGCGGTCTCCCTTGGTACTCTTGTTCAAGCTCAACACTTAAAAAAAAAAATTGCCCCTCTCCATCGGCTCCATCCAACACTCTTGAAAAGAAAATTCTCAACACTTAGAAAAAATTTCAAAATTTTCATCTCCCCCATCCCAACATTCATGCTCTCATCACTCTCCCTCTAACATTTTTCTCTCCCCCATCGCCACTCTTGTCTGAGCCCCACTCTCCACTTTTCGACACTTAAAAAAACAAAATTTTTCATCCCCCGCCACCCCATGCATTCTCTTTCCATTACTTTGAAAAAAATTTCATCTTTCCCTTTCCTCCTTGGAAGGCCAAAAAAATTTTTTTGGGGTACCCCCCACCCCGGTGCCTGGGCAGCTCCCAGGGTCGGGCAGCCCCTCTCCCCCTCATGTGGGTCTTCCCCACTTTCCTCTCAATTTGAATGCTCTCTCTCTCTCCATTTTCCCCACTTTTTCCCTTTTTTCTCTCCAATCACTTCCAACTTTTACTTTTTCTCTTTCTTCATTCACATCACCAAAAAACACACTCCTTTCTCTCTCAACCTTACGTGGGTCTCCTCCCTTCCATCTCTTCCTTCTTCTTTCTTCCTTCTTCCTCACTCATTACTCACATTAAATCCCCCCCCACTTACAACCTTCTCTCTTTCACTTCTTCACACTCACCATCACTCTCTCTTTCACATTTCTCTCCCCCCATCATTTCCAATCATCCCCTCCCCCTTCCCACACCCCTCGGCCTCGGCCTCCCCACCCCCTTCCCCTAGGCCGACCCCCTCTCCCCTCTTCATTCACTCACCCTTCTCTCTCCTCTCTCCAATCACACTCTCATTATTCTCTCTCCCTCCTTCTTACACTCTTACACATTTTTTTCTCTCACTTATACTCATTAACTCACCCCACTCATCCTTCCTCTCACCAAAAAAAAACATTCCCACTTACACGTGGGTTTCCCCTCCCCTCTCCCTCCCTCTTCTACTAATCTATCTCTCTCATCACAACATACTTTATTTACACTACTTCACAAATACAACACCCCCTCATACTCAACTTTTTTCTTTCTCATATTCCATTATACTCACTCTACACAACACTTAACATTTTTTTCTATCTAACCAAACCAAAAACTAACATACCAATTTTACTACAACTAAAGCTTCATATGCTTTGGGGTAGCATTTCTTGACTCCCTTACCCATTTCGTTACTCTTTTCCATATTTAGATTTTTTTGCAACATTGACCGCCTTGCATTGCCCGCACCCCTACGCCTGTCGTGGACTGCCCCCGCATCACAACGTCCGACCACGCCATTATCGCACCCCTCATGATGCACTTGGTAGGTGGTGCGCGAGGTAGCTCGAACCACCACCGCGATGCCCATCGCCCGAACATCATCTCCGCGACCCCCGTCGCTCGGACGGCACTCCGCGATGCCCGTCGCCCAGATCTCATCTCCGTGACACCCGTCGCCCGGACCTCATCTCTGCAACCCCCGTCGCCAGGATATCACTCCGCGACACCCGTCGCCAGCACCCGTGCACCATCTTCGCGACGCTTGTCGCCCATCGCCTGGGTGACGTCTCTGTGACGCTCGTTGTCCTTCGCTCGGGCACCGTTTACATGCTCGCGCCCCTGCGTCCTATCATCGTGCCTTTGTCTCAACCCCCAAGCATTCCAAGGTCTCAATAGGTGGTGCACGAGATGGCTCGAGCCACCTACTCTTCACCTTCGTCATTCAGAGACGACACCAGCTACTCTCCGGCCAAAGAACATAAGAAATTCTTCTAAGTGTGAACTTGTGACTATGCGTGTTACGCTCGCTTAGGTTGCCCCTCCGCGCACACCACACGCAGGGGGCTTATGTTTCCAACCTATTCTGGTCGCACCCAAAGGCCCACTAGGGGTCTCGCTTTGCACATTGAACCAGTCAAAGTACGCACGCTCATGTCACTTATGTTTCTTGCTTCGCACGCCTAAGTCACCAATTATTTCATCTTAGCATGACTCACGGTACCACGTTCATCGTGCCGCGACCACCCAAGCACCTTTTCAAAAAAAAACATCAACCGATGGCGTAACTGGAGTGACGGGGTCAAGGGCATGGGCCTTGGCCAACCCCATAGGGTCGGCCTCGGCCTCCCCCAAGGCCATGGGGTTGGCTTCGGCCTCCCCCAAGGCCATGGGGTTGGCCTCGGCCTCCATGGGGGGTCGGCCTCAGCCTCTATGGGGGGTTGGCCTTGGCCTTCCCCCCCAGTTGTTCACTCTTTGCGCAAAGTCCCTTTTGCATTTTGTTCGCTTCATACACTTCGTATGTGACTTTGGCACCTTGTTCATTACATGGGTACGATTCATGTCGACACGCTTGTCGTAATGCAACTTTCAGATTTGTCATTGCCCATCAAAACACCTTCCGTCGGCGTGCCCGAAGTTCACCCAAAGGGGGAGTGGCCTTGGCCTCCCTTCATGGGAGTTGGCCATTGACCTTGGCCACCCCCTAGGGTCGGCCTTGGCCTCCCCGGGGTGGTGGCCTTGACCTTCACCCAATTTTGGCCTATGGCCTCCACACCTACGCGCACTTGTTTTCTCAAGTCTTTGCACCTCCGGGATGTTTACGGACGTTCGTGCATCAACCTCACGACGTCCATCGTGCATGAACCTCGCGACGTCCGTCGTGCATCAATCTCGCAACGTCCGTCGTGCATCAACCTCGCAACGTCCGTCGTGCATCAACCTCGCGACGTCCGTCGTGCATCAACCTCGCGACGTCCGTCGTTCATCAACCTCACGACGTCCATCCTCCATCAACCTCACGACGTCCATCGTGCATTGACCTCGTGATGTCTATCGTCCGTGACCGCATACCGCTCCCGCGATGCCCATCACCCAAAGTCGCGCACTACCACTGAATGACCCGTCGCCAACGACCATATACCATCACTCCCAACTTTTCCATTACTACATGTTCATTTATTATCTTGTTATGACATGTACACTCAGCTCGCATACCATCTTCAGGACACCCGACGCGCACTCGTGTGCCGGCTCCACGATGTTCGTTGCTGCGCCCATGCGTCATTCTCATGACATGTGCCCCGGCACCAAGTATTGTTCTGCAACGTTCGTCGCTGCGCCCAAGCACCATTCTCATGATACGTGCCCCCGGCACCAAGTATTGCTCCGTGACGTTTGTCGCCCCGCCCGTGCACCATCGTCATGATACGTGCCCCCGGCAACAAGTATGGCTTCGCGACGTTCGTCACCGTACCACTTTCATAACATGTGCCCTGGCACCAAGTATTGTCTCCGCGACGTTCGTCGCCGTGCCCATGCGCCATTCTCATGACATGTGCCACGGCACCAAGTATTGTTCCACGACGTTCGTCGCTGCACCCGTGCGCCATTCTCTTGATGCGTGCCCCAGGCACCAAGTATTGCTCCGCGACGTTTGTCGCAGCGCCCGTGCACCATCGTCATGATATGTGCCCCTGGCACCAAGTATGGCTTCGCGACGTTCGTCTCCACACCACTTTCATAACATGTGCCCCAGCACCAAGTATTGTTCCGCAACATTCGTCGTCGCGCCAGCGCACCATTCTCATGATACGTGCCCCCGGCACCAAGTGTTGTCTCCGCAATGCTCGTCGCCGCGCCTGTGCGCCACTTCCATGACATGTGCCACCGGCACCATACGCACTCTGTCGCGCCCATGCGCTGCGCCATCTCTATGACATGTGCCTCGGGCTCCCTGTCACACTACAGTGCCCTCGGCACCATACGCAATCTGTCGTGCTCGTGCGCCGCTTCCATGACATGTGCCCCCGGCACCAGGTATGGTCTCGCGACAGTCGTCGCTGCGCCCATGTGCCACAATCATGTTACAGGCCTCCGGGCATCACACTTATTCACCACACCATGCACCCCTGCCATGGACGTGGAACATGCTTCGACCCACTCTCCGGAGTGTGCAGCATTCCGGGGGGCTCCGTTCGTAGTGCTCCGGCATGAGGACCCCTCGCAGCGGGACAGACTCATTACCACAAAGTCATTGCCGTCATGGGATGGGCTCATTACCACAAAGCCATCGCTATTCGTAATGCTCCGGCACGAGGACCCCTCGCAGCGGGATGGACTCGTTACCACAAAGTCATCGCCGCCATGGGATGGACTCGTTACCACAAATCCATCACCGTCTTTATTCCAGGGGGCTCCATTCGTAGTGCTTTGGCACGAGGACCCCTCGCAGCGGGATGGACTCGTTACCACAAAGCCATCGCCGTCACAATCAAGGGGGCTCCGTTCGTAGTGCTCTGGCACGAGGACCCCTCACAGCGGGATGGACTCGTTACCACAAAATCATCACCGCCATGGGATGGGCTCGTTACCATAAAGCCATCGCCGTCTTCATTCCAGGGGGGCTCCGTTCATAGTGCTCCGGCACGAGGACCCTTCGCAGCGGGATAGGTGACTCCTCCGGGACACTGTCTCCGCCAGGGTGCCTGCGTGACTGGCCTACGTGTTCCGACACTAGGGGCTTGCGTCAGCACCCCTATGGACTATGACCCGGTCACTCTGAGATGGGAGCAGGTCTTTGGAGGGCATCGCGCCTAGTCCACCTAGTATTTGGGCGTCAGGTTTTCCCCACCGCTGCCAGGCCTGTGGGACTCTGCAAGGGCTTGGATTGGAGGCTAGATCAAGGGGGTTCTCTGGCCACACCGACGCTGTGGAAGTCAGTCTTTCCAGACAGACAAAGCGACGCTGTGCAAAGCAGGCCGGGTGAATATGCGATTCGACTGTCCGTGGAGCACCGGTAGCTGTGGACCCCTCGGTGATGTGTAACTCCCGGGAGCGCCACGTGTCGCGTGATGACATCCTCATCTCTACCTTTATAAATAGAGGTCTTGAGAATTCATTGAGACGGTTGGACATTTTCAGAACACTTTCACTTTCTCACTCTAGAATCCTAGAGAGAAACATACAGGACCGTGACTTTGGACCTAAGTATCGGACTGTGATTGTCGTCATGTATTCATCCTGCGCTATCGCCCTCGCAGCACTGCCACCCTCAAGCTCTATCTGGGAAGCCCTTGGTCTCTGCCCTTACTGTGTCTTACATCATCACACTTAGCATCTGACTTGGACTGCATTCCTTGTGGCACCTCCACGTCGATGGAGTATTCGCTTAGCCGCTGCGCATATAAATCATTTTGTAAGGGAATATTTTTTTTAGAATGTTTTGTAATAGACTTTCGTTGTATATAGAAATACTTTATGTTGGAGGCTTTTAGTGCTCTATTTATACCGTTGCTTTAGAACCTTAGCAGTATATTTAGAGGGTGTTGGTAGTCACAACCTCCATCCAGTGTTGGGACATGACATCGAGCACTACTGGGGTGGCTTTGCTATAGTGTACTGCTCATGTTTAATATTTCATGTTTCTGTTTCATTGCAGCTGAAGTGTTTGGTGTTGGACCTGGTGTCAAACTCAAAAGCATGCTCAAGAGTTGAAAAAACTAACCAGGTATAAGAACCAATCTCAAATCCCATGTATTGTTGATGTGGGACTTGATATTTTGAAATGAGTATTGATTTAAGGGATTAAGTTGATACTCATCCCTATGTTTATATCTAATCGATGTGATTTCATCAAAAACAAAATCCTTTGAGATGATGTTATTTGACTGTAAATGTAAAATGGTCTGAATCATTTTTGATTGTTTTTAAATCATTGATCGACTTTACAGGGCTCTCAAAAGCTCACTCTCCTTTGACTTCCTTTTCGGAGGTGATAAGCAGCATTAAGTTGCCCGAATAAGGATTAGAGCCGAACGAGCGAAAGAAAAGAAATTAAATT
Source organism: Escallonia herrerae (assembly GCA_033070095.1). Lineage (NCBI taxonomy): Eukaryota > Viridiplantae > Streptophyta > Magnoliopsida > Escalloniales > Escalloniaceae > Escallonia > Escallonia herrerae. Next base: position 12,172 of record JAVXUP010004042.1, on the reverse strand, counting down.
TTGGTATTGATCGTTAGAACCCCTGTGCAGGTAATGATCATCATTTAAAAATTTTAGACTTAGTTTGATGTATCATTTATGACAGTCTACTGAGAGTATTGTTTGATTAAAGATTTAGCTGCTGTGATGATGATTGTCCATTTGGTTATGAGGTTATCATTATCTTAGTGTCATCGATTAATTGAGTGTTAACGTTCCAAAAATTTTGGGCTGTTACATGTACCACTTGGCAGAGGGGTATCGTACGATTATTGTAAATTGGTGAACCTTTACAGAAAGTTTCTTAGGATAATATTAGAATTACTATTAAAATTGTAGATTTTTCTGATATCGTTTGATATTTTTAATAGTTTCTACACTTTCAGTTTCTCCAAAATTAGTTTGGAGCCTATAAATTTTGAAACAATTGTTGTAACGCTTTTTTGATATAAATAAGTTTCAGTTTAAGATTCATAATTTTTACAGATGATTTGTTACTAAATCCGTATCGCATTTGATTTGGCAAAATAAATGATTTTAACATGGTTTAGGTGCTTTTTAAATTCTAATTTTAGTTTGAGTATTTTTTTCCCTATATAATATGAAGCTATCATGAAATTATGGGATTTTGATTTGAGCTAGAAGTATTTATTGTTATTTTTTGGTTTTTTTTCTAGTATTTAAGAAAATTATTTTTAATTCGTAAATATTAGAAAATGCAAAAAATTCACATTGTAACTTGTTATACAATTTTAAACTATTAAATTATTTTATGAGGATTTATTTTGAATTTTGGGGTGTCTTAATTCCTTAAAGAGAGTGCCGGATTATCGGCTAATAAGTTAGCCGTCCGAGGAATCCGTTTTGTTTTGGTTTAGATTGAGAGTGCTGAAGCGAGTAATTAGCATTGGATTTAAAGTGTTATGAGGGCTAGAAGTTGTTCTAATAAGTAATTTGTCAATATAGATTAAATCGAGGAATTTGAACAAAGTTGAATAACAGCGCCTAGGTTGAATTGAGGTAAGGAATTTCTTCTGCAACCCAATTTTATCTATTTGTTCTCCTGAATTTTTTTTTATAAATTGTTATTGAAGTTTTCTTTGGACTCGGTTATAATTATTTTGAAAATGCATCGTTTGCCCTTAATACCCTATTTTGAGCCTTACACGTTTATTGAAAATTCTTATCGATGCTCAGTATTATTACTCGTTGAGCAGCGACCTATTCATTGTGTTATTGATTATTACATTCTACATATTGACATGATTTAGTATATTAAGGGGTTATAAGGATGGTCTATATTGGTGGTGATATAAGGATGGTTTGTTATTGTCCGGAGATGATAGTACCTTAATGGTCTAGCTAGTGTTCATATGCATATGTAACCACATTATTAGCGGGCATTGCATGTGGGGCTTTGTCAAGTGTTTCCCTGCACTGCCTTGTGTGACTTTGCATCCACTCATGTTCAATATCATCTGCATCATTTTTTGTGTAATTGAAATTGTTTCTATTGATATTTGATTTAAGGGATTGAGTTGAATCTCTTCCCACATTGTTATTGAGATAAAATCTGTAAATCATTTGTATTCTCTCTTTTGAATTTTGAGCGACCTTATTGAGCTCTTAAAAGTTTACCCCTTTTTTTCTGTTTCCATCTGTAGGTAATAACCATGAGTAGATTCTTTAAAAGGTTAGAGTCTGGTTATGAAGGTGGTGTATTTTTTATTAGTTTATTTGCTTAAGCTCCTGCGAGAGAAGCATTGTGTAAACTTAGTTAATTGAGCACGTTAATTTTAGGCTTTCATTTAAGGATAATTCAATTGGGAGTTTAAGTTATTGTAGAAGCTCTGATGCACATTGGGTCTTTCTTATTGAATTGAGGTGATTAAATGATTAAGTGGTTGATCGATTGGCTATCTAATGCTTCAAAAAATTTGAGGTGTTACAGTTGGTATCAGAGCTTAGGTATGAGATTCTATAGACTCATAAGCCTAAGATGATTTGTGCCTGAGATTGGACTTTGAAAACATGTATTAGGTTTTGAAAACTTATTTAAGGTTTTAGCATTGAATTGAGATTTGCGCTCAGTACGCAATAGTATACAAGTTACTTAGCTAAGAATTTTTGAATCTCAAGTATCAACCAAAGAAGATCATTGAAGGATAAAACTATAATCTTTTGGTTTATTTGAGTAGCTCAATCAAATAGAAACTATGAATGGTATAGGTTGTGATTGCTAGTGGATGTTTGATACATGTATGTGTAGAATAAGATTTTTGGGGTCCTTTAAGGTATACCTTCTATGTGACCGATTCAGTAATAGCTTAGACTAGTTTGGGTTCGACATCGGAGTGCACAGCGGAAGCATAATTGGTTACAGTTTCAGTCTTTAGTGTAATGTTTAAGTGCCTATCGAAATGGTTAAGGCAAATTTTCTTATATGCCTAAGTAGTGGTCAATTAAGGTATAAGCTTACCTTGAAATTTTGTATTAAAGAAGTTCAATGAAAAATTTGTTACTAGAAATTAGATGATGATAGAAGTTTTGGTGTTGTAGAAATTCCATTTGAGCAGTGACCGGTCAATATTTGTACATAGTGAATTTTTTAAGTTACCAGCAGGGTGTGAAACGAAGATCTTAAGTACCAAACATAGGTCTGTAAACTCTAAATTTAGTTATTCTAGCAGGGTGCTGTTAATAAATATTAGTTTCGTGTTTAAGTAATCTCTCAATATGCAAATATATTAATAATAAATAGTGGGTGTTGTTTCTAGTAGTCTTGATTCTAAGATACTGCACTTTGAGTGAAAGTGGAAGACTAGGTTCGCATCTCGTGAGGTTGAAGTAAAGATTAAAAACTTACAAGTTTATTCTTTTATCGTGAAAGACTTGGAAAGTGTAAATGACGTGTATACATTGTTGATGCTTGGAGATTGAGATGTATAGTTAGCCTCTGACCTAAGAGGTGATATATGTTTATGTAAACTTCTTTATTTAGAAAAAAAAAAAAAGAACGTGGCATATGTATGATAGTGAAAAACCGCTTCAGATTGACAAAAAGTTTTTAACTATAATGATTAGAAGGTGCCTTATTGATGACAGGGTTGCATTATTGTGAAGGTTAAGTTAGATATAACTTTCAATCACGCTCATCCATTAAAGACCGAGACATGATTTTTGGACCTCGCATGTATCTATAATCCTCTTGCACGCCCTTTAGATTGAACACCTAGAATTATTTTGGGTAAATGTTGACGTATGTGTTACATAAATGGAATAGAGGCACAATAGAAATTATTGTTCAAGTTAGGTCTGCTACGCTGAATCTTAATGTGATATGAGTCTTGTGCTATTTCAACGTTGAAACCAAGTTGTGCCCAAATATATGGATCTAGTCATTGGCTATATTTAAGTTGACGTGCTCAATATAGTCCTGTTTATTCTATAATAAAGGTGTTTCTTGCTTATAATGGATGTAACAGGGGTGATTAAAAAACTCACAAGTCTAGTTTCTTCAGATCATCATCATAAGTACTTGGTAGAACTTGCCAAAACTTCGTGGGTGCTGCAAAACCAAGAGGATATAGATAAATATTTGGTAAAAGAAGAGGTTTTAAAGTTCTAAGTACATTGGAAAGACAACTAAGTCTCAAAATTCGTAGCCATCGACCTTAAGGTTCCACAAACGTTAAAGCATAAGTGATAGTCCCATAGATCTGGGCTAGTTATATGACTTCAATGGAAATTGTAACGTCTGGATATTCATGGGACATAACCTCCGATATGGAGTTTAGGCAACACACTGGTATTATTTGGTTGCTACTAGAGCTACGTAGTGGAAGCGTTGGACATTGTCAATGCTATGAAGTTTGAGGATGAATTTTTAACCGGAGAATAATGTAATATCCCAGTTCTAAATTAAGGTCAAGGTTAACTACTATAACTTTACTTAGACTACTAGCAACAATTTAATGGTACAAAAAGAAAGAGTAAATTGTAGAGATGGCGTTTATAGTGCAGCAAAGCTAGTGATTTAAGAGTATGGATGCATTGATGTGTAAGTACTTATAAGAATTGGCTCACTATTTCGAGGACAACAATCTCAGGTATGTTCAATTTTAAGAACATAATTTTTATAAGTGAAGGAGAATATAACACCCAAAAATCTGTTGCTGGATTTATGGTAAAAAAAAAATCCCAAGTGATTATCTAATGGACCTTTAGCGACAAATTGGCAAATATTAGACAATATAATCCTTTGTAAAATAATTTTTAGAAACTTTAATTTATAATCTAACGATAATATGTGAAATTAAGATAATATGTTTTTTTCTGTGATGGATTTGATAATAGTTTGAGCTGGTTTGCTTTGAGATATCAGAGTGGCAGAGCGAAAGAATAATGGTCTTTGGTATGACGAATAAGTGCTTATTGATATTGGATATTCATATCAGCTAAGTCGTCGAAGTATGTTTCAAATGTTATCTGATGATTTTGATTTTGGTGTCAGACTAAAATAGAGGAAGAAAATATTGATCATTAGGTGGTCTCATAGTTTGGTTAGTGAATTGCATAGATATTATGTCGTCGTAATTAAGCCTTAGATTATGAGTTTGTGACCTTTTGTAGTTGACAAATATGGGTAGAAAGTTTGAGATTAATGTTGTCTTAAGTAACCATGTGTTTGAAATAATAAGATGTTTCTAGGTATAGAATCCTGAAATATTCGATGTTGGCGATTTGATCATGGATAATCATAATTGAAAAGTCTAACAGTGTTGGTGATGCATTGGGCAGAAAGCATACCAATAATGTAGCAACTTTAATTGCTAGTTAGCTTTTGTTGTCAGAGAAATTTCTTATAGGGAGTATTAAGATGACACCATTTGTGACTTTATATATGATGATATAACGTTGTGGTGGTGATGACAATGGAAGTTAAAATTAAAGTTTAAATCTTGTAGAGTACAAGTCATATGTGAGAAATTTCTTAGTACTTGATACATCTTAGGCTTGAATTTAAGCATGTTATGCAGATTGTGTAAAGTGTAAGATTTGGTATGTGATCAGAGTAGCGCATCAGAAGCGTGATGGATTAGAGATTGATTTCATTTGTTGAATTTTGAATGGCGTGATTTTATCTCAGTACATTTCGTAGGCTAAATCATACATATCTCGAAGTTAGAATTGCACTTATAGTGTGAGAAATGTAATGACATGCAAGAAGATACTTTTGATCGTTAAGGAACATTCAATTCTGAGGACGGAATTATTTTAGGAGGGGGGGGGGGAGAATGTAGTACCCTGGATTTTTGACTAATTGTGCAGGTAATAATTTAATGATTACACCAATTTCGGATGAAGCGACCATAGAGAATTTTTCTTGGAATCCTTTCAGTGATGAAATTAATGTTTAATAGTCTTAGTTGTTGATGTGATTAGATATTATTTAAGCAAGTATTCAATTAAGATGCTTGCTACCTTGTACATTCGGGAGATACTTAGATTGCATGGAGTGCCCTTGTCCATTGTGTTAAACTTAAGACTGCACAGAGTCGACAGAAGAGTTACACAGATAAGAGTGTCATGACCTTGAATTTGACGTTGGTGATCATGTGTTTTTGGAAGTATCTCCGTGAAAAGGAGTCGTGAGGTTTGGGAAGAAGGGAAAGCTATTTGCAAGGTATATTGGACCCTTTGAAATCTTAGAGCGAGTTGGTGCACTTGCATAACGATTAGCTTTGCCTCATGATTTGTCAAGGATACATAATGTTTCCCATATTTTAAACTTGAGGATGTATGTTTTTGATCCCTCGCATGTCATTGAGTTTGAGCCTATTCAAGTCAGGAAAGATCTATCTTATGAGGAGCAACCAGATCACATTATGGAACGCGAGGAATGAGTCTTGTGCTCTAAAAGGATAGCGTTTGTGACGGTATTATGGCATAATTCAGATTTAAGTAAAGAAAACGTAAACCCTTTGCCACATCAAGAATGCACCAATCTGAATTTATTCTAATTAAATTGGAATAGATGTGATGTTTGCCAGCAACTGAAAGATTCAGTCGGATAAATAGTGTTTGCTTTGAATGAATAGTATTTGCTCCCGATGAATAGTGTGGATGAATAGTGTTTGCTTTGAGTGAATAGTGTTTGCTCCATATGAACTGTGTTTGCTCAGAAGGAATAGTGTTTACTCCATATGAATAGTGTTTGCTTCGAGTGAAAAGTGTTAGTTTCGAATGAATGGAAAGTGTTTTAACCTGAGGACAAAGTAAGGACTGAAGGATTCAGTCGAAGGAAAACCCTTTTCCTTTGAATGAAAGGGGCAGATCCCTTATTGTATTGAAATTATTATTTTTGATAAAATAATACATAAGGTTAGTGTCCTTTTTGTAATATAAAGTTTTGGGTACATTTTAAATAAGTATTCAAAGATGGGGGAGTGTTAGTGGAATTTACCATTTGAGGTTTTCCTTTAAATGGCTCCTTTTCTACTTCTAGCCCCTTTTTGTTCCCTTTTTCTCTTCCTTTACGTCAGAGAGAGAGAGATAGAGAGAGAGAGAGAGAGAGAGAGAGAGAGTGCAAGGGAGAAGGCTTAGGGAGCTCCTTGGGTTCTAAGTTGGAGCTTGAGGATTTTCGTTACCAAGGGAACTTGATTAAGGTAAGGGTTGGTGCGTTCTTGATGTGGCAAAGGGTTTACGTTTTCTTTACTTAAATCTGAATTATCGTTGAACCCAATCTGATTGGACATGCGATCTCACCTATGAAATTGCACATCTCATTGTTTGTTTCTGATTTAATCGATCTATATATTTTGTATGGCCTGACTTAATTGTTTGTAAGGGATTTTATCGCTTTTTGCTGAGGCAAAGGTACTTCAAAATCTGAAAACTCATGCTTTGTCAATCTTGTTCATCTTTATTTCTTTTTGTTAAATCTTTTCATTCGCTTAGAACATTGGTTATCCTTCTCCAAATGTGCCCTAATGAGTATACTTTGAATCTGTACGTTTGTGACCATCAATTTAAGATTGATATAGACTGTTGAACAACTCTCAAATTGAGAGGGTCCTTTGGACACATGTTTGTGATGCTAGCGAGCAATCGACTCCTAGCACACTACCAGTAGCACACCTGACATATAATAGACATGTGTTTTGGGGTAAACGCTCAATTACTTTTTCTTTGGTATTTTATAGTAAAATATGAATTGCTTATATTCCATTGAGTATTTTGTAATCGATTTGGGTTCTTTGAAATATAATGGATCAGCCCTCATCAAGAACTCTAGCCAAATCACAAGCCTTCCTATTACGCCAGAATGCACTACTCCTGTGGTCATTCATTCCTATGCCAGGGGGCATGGCAGATGAACTTCACTTTGCACATCCGTTCATCGGCGGCTGATGATATAACGTCAAAGAAAAAGAAAGACTGTTTTGAGCGCCAGTTACCACGAGAAAGTACGAAGTGGAGTGCCACAATCCCATTCATTATTTTTATCTACATAAGCCAAAGCCCATAGCACTGGCGACGTCTCCGGCAAATGCAAGGAGGATGTATAGCTGATATAGGATCTTGTGGAACAGGATTTGATTTTGCCAGCGGTTCGGTACGAACAAAGAAATTTTGAACAAAAGGGTCAGAAACTTAATGAACATTTCACATATTTCATTCCCCTTATTTGCACCATAGTCAATTGTTATCACTTGTTCATCAAAGTTTGGCTTTGTTTTGGACTACGAATTATCATAATTGCTTCCATTTGTTTTTCACTTACTGGGCTATTCGAGCTCACCCTTTTACTCTATCTTGCCTTTGCCACAGATGAAGGAAGTGGCTTATGATGCTTATGGCAACAATGGAGTTTTGTGACTTTTGTTTTAGCGTGTTAAACTTTGTAGTTTAGTTTGAGAGCTTTACCCAAACATGAGTAGCTTGATTTGAAATGACTTGGTATAATTTTGTTTAGCCGATGTGTTTAATAAATTGTTTTGAGAATGGATTGTAATATACTTTTGTTTTTGGAGATATGTTATTTTAAAGGCTTTAGTTGCTCTGTTTATACCGTTATATTTAGAATCATAGCGGTATATCAGTAAGTTTGATCGTAGTTGTAACACCCTAAAAAATCTGAAAGTCCATTGCTTTGGACCCCTGAGGTGTTAACCTATAACGTCACACATATCAGAGCTCCTATCATAATTTTAGATTCTTAATTAACATCGCGCTAAGGAATTCCCAGCTTAAGATGTTACAAATTCGTATATAAGTTCTTAACAAGCACACTAACCATACAGACCCACGCAGGGGTCCTATTTACACATACTAGGGTAACTACCTTTAAGTCTTACTCGACGCTAGCTCTTCCCAACTCGACCTACCCCTGAGGGCTACCTGCGGAATTAAACAATTAAGGGTGAGCTTTTGAGAGCTCAGTAAGGTCGCTCAAAGCAATCTCGGAGGGAGTTACAACGATTCAAAGACAAACAGTAAGGGATTTCAAATAGTCACAACAGTCTGACAAGAATAGGGAAGATTTTTACTCAATCCCTTTTGATAAGATATTCAGACAATTGTTCTCAGACATTCTTGAAGTGATAAATTTAGATATAATGCACATAAATTTCGAAGATACTGATCATGGGTGGTAGTGATGCCATACAGGCAAGGCTCATAAAATGTACACATGCATGATGTACTGGAATACTAGTCCATTTAGGTACTAGCTTACAACCACGCAGGTTTCAGACCATCCTTATAACACTTGCCTCAGAACATAACAGAGTCCCATGTTAGTATACAGAAGACATATAACATAAAATCAATACATAAATTGATGCTCAATATGCAACAAAAGGTGAGCACCAGTAGGAGTTCGATAATAGAATCAGGTTCAACATCAGGGTCTTGGCGATAACAAATCAAAATCAATGCATACTTAGAGTTCAACAACAATCATAAATGAACAAAAGAAAAACTCTAAAAGCAAACTGATGGCTCGAGGTTCGGATAGAAATCCTTACCTAGTTCACATTTATGATAACCTAACTGAACAGTCCAATGATTAGATTATAGCTTACAATATTGTATTATAACTCACTATTAACTAACACACAGTCCTAGAACGACCCCTTCACCAGATGTGTAAAAGTACCAAATTGACCTGAGGTGGAAAATTACCAAAACACCCCTCCGTATCCCTAAGTCACCAAATTAGCTTTTGCATGATTAAACTTGCCAAAATAGTCTTATCATTTTGAATGTACTGAAAAATACCTTTTATAAGTAAAAATACCAAAATACCCCTCTGGGGTAGCAATTACCAAAATATCCCTACAAGTTTTCGACACTGGAAAAATCCCAAAAATATCTTAAAATACTATTTTAAATATCTTGAAGTCATAATTTGGGCTAAAAGTATTTTAGAAATTTTTTGCTAAAAAATTTCGAACCGGTGTTCGAACCGAGCGCTAAAAAGCCAATTTCAAAAAAATTACCTATGGGCTTCAGAATGGCTCGAATTTTTAGAATATGAATTATATCAGTAAAATAAGGTTTTTAATCAAATTTTCAGATTAAACTAACTTAGTTTGCTAGGTTAAATGATTCGCTAATTCTGATTAATCGATGCTCTAATTTAGCACCACTTGCGGACACTGAAAATTTCCAAAAACTTTTAGAACATACATCTCGTAAAACTATTAGGGGTTACAGTTTTGCACATTGTCTACTTTTGATCCTAGATATTTATAAAAATTCATTGAAAAAACTGCCGAATTAATTTTACCCTTTAGCGACAAAAATAGGTACTGCTCACATCATTCCCACACACTAGTTCACCTAATTTCACACACAACGCGTCTTCTTCCTTATTTCTACCGAAGCATACCTCTTGCCCACTTTCATACCTACATTACTATATACTTACACTCCTAACCAACACTCAAATGCCTCTTAATCACACTTAACACATATACATGACACACACTAACACCAAAATTTCACCATTACACCTACATATATAAACCCGAATACACACTCCCCTACTCAGTTATGCACACCCACACACTACAGTCAAGAACACACACTAACCTTACACCGAAACACCCACTAACTCACAGATTACACCCTCACGTCATTAGTCACCAACAAGGTCACACCCCCTTTCACGCATGACACAAGAATTACACCATTCACATGTACCACCCGAAGCTTCCCAACCCAGAAACGCACACCTACACACATTAGCACACGGCACCCACTGCCTCACCCACGCATGGCGGAATTTCCCTCTCCCTTACCCCCTATAAGCATGCAAAATATCACCAACAACACATGATATCCCGCTTGAATGGCCATGTTCATGGCTTATTCACGTGCTCCACGATTATGAAACACATACGTAAATACCATAAGCACACACTGGGAGGTACATACTAGGGATTTGGGAAGGTTTACCTGTTAAATTTGGTACAAATCTTCCTCTTTTCTCTGGTTTTTTCCCACTGCCGTGCCTTCTTCTTCCTCTGTTTTTTGTTCTTTCTTTACTCTGTTTCTTGGTCTGTTCTCTTCTTTCTCTCTTTTTTTTTTCCTTTTCTTTCTTACTCGGAGCTCCCTTATCCACCAAAGATCCATTATTAAATCATTTAAATTTGCTTAGTCAATCTAAGCTGGTAAGAGGTGTCAACCTAAAAGCAAAGCCTCTAAATTATATTTTATAAAATTGCATAATTTACCCCTAACTTTACATATTTACAAAAAGAACCCCCAAACTTTTAAATATTAAATTGTAACTCCCTCTCTATTTCTTCTTTCCTTTTTTCGGACATCTAACATCTATTGCCACTTCTAAAAGATATATATATATATATATATATATATATATATATATATATATATATATACACATACGCGCTCGAAAGATTCGAGCCAGGGAAAAATGCGAGTATTACATTTTCTTCCCTCCTTATAAAAATTTCATCCTCGAAATTTAGCATGCATGATATCGAACAGATGAGGATGAGCACTCCGCATAACATTCTCTAGTTCCCAAGTAGCTTCTTTTACGGCATGATTCCTCCACAACAATTTGACTAACAGTATCACCTTGGTCCGCATAACTTGATCTGGCCAATCTAATATCTCTACCGGTACTTCTTCGTAACTCAAGTCAGTTTGAATCTCATCAGGCCGATGTTGTAAGACATGAGTTGGATCGTAAATGTATTTCTTCAAAATTGACTCATGAAATAAGTTATGAATTTAAGATAACTCTGGTGGTAAAGTTAAACGATAAGCCACTGGTCCAATTCTTGCAAGAATTTCATAGGGAGCGATCTATCTCGGGGCTAATCTTGCCCTTCTTACCAAACCGCATCACCCCTTTCCAGGGAAAAATCTTTAGAAACACCCGGTCACCAACTGCAAACTCCAAATCGCTCTTACGCTTAGCGGCGTACATACGCTGCCTGTCTTGTGCTGCCGTCATATGTGACCGGATTAAATCAACTTTTTTACAAGTTACTTGAACTAACTCGGGGCCGAGGAGTCGACGCTCACCAACCTCGTCCCAACATAACGGAGTCCTGTATCTCCGACCATATAAAGCCTCAAAAAGCTTGCATGATAACTGTTATTGTATGCAAACTCGACCAATCGTAAGTGGGTATCCCAACTACCCTAGAAATCTATAACACAAGCTCTCAACATATCTTCCAACGTCTGAATAGTTCTTTCAGATTGACCATCAGTTTGGGGGTGGAAAGCAGTACTAAATCGCAGTTCTGTCCCCATAGCTTCTTGAAAACTCTTCCAGAATCTCGATGTGAATTGTGAATCTCTATCAGATATCATCGATATTGGTACTCCATGGAGTTTCACAATCGAATCCATATACAGCTGGGTCAACTGCTGCATAGTAAAATTTTCTCGAACAGGCAAGAAATGGGACGACTTAGTGACTCGATCCACTATCACCCAAATCATATCATAACCCCAAGCCATCTTGGGTAAACCGCTCACGAAATCTATGGTAACATGCTCCCACTTCCACTTGGGAATCCATATTGATTGCACAGTACCTGCCAGATTTTGGGTGTTCAACTTTTATCTGCTAACACACAAAGCACCGAGACAAAAATTCTGCTATGTCTCTCTTCATTCCTGACCACCAGAATTGCTCCCA
>JAVXUP010004041.1:0-43929 GCA_033070095.1 Escallonia herrerae | reverse complement strand
TATATTGACAATTAAAGTTGTTAAATGTTTCTAACACCTTTACTGATAACACTTTCAGTGATAATTTTTAAAAGCATTCTTTTAGCGTCACTAAATAAAATTATTAGAATTATTTAGCACCTATTAATTACCGCTAAATGGGGGATAGAAGGAAGTATCCTTTAACTCGGATAACAGCTAATTTTTTTTCTAAAATTAATCTTTGGTTGTGAGGATGAGTGATGCACTATGCTAATGACACCATGTTAACTCTCATGCTGCGAAATCTTGAGGATCAAGATCTTTAGAAAAAGCGATAGATATGGAATTGATTATGCGGCCTGGATGCAAGAGAAACCCCAATCCAATCGGTAATGTTTTCCATCATCAAAGATGTGGACATCGATTGAGCAAGAATTAAACTGTCACTCCTTGCAAAAAAAAGAACGTCTTTAGAGAATGCATAGAAAATTTTTCTTTTTTCTTGAGTCATCTGGGTAAATGAAAAGTAGAATCTTTATTATATTAATTCTCAAGGAGATGAATTATAAGAAGGAAAATACCATGAAAAAGTAGAATGGCAAAATCTATGCAATTTGAATGTTTAACTACCCATTCATTTGAGCACTAATGAATAATTGTGTTTTTAGAAGCTCTCATTCTTTGGGGTTAATTAGTGGCCGAATTGCAAGAAACATGTTAGACTTCTTGTATTTGTTTCATAAAGTTGTACACGAGTAAAGGATGCGACCGAGAAGACTACAAAAAAGTTTGGTAAGTTAGCAGGACTGTTTCGTAAATGCTCGTAAACGAATAAGAACCGTAACATATCAAACTGTTGGGTTAAGTGAGAACATAAAACGAGCAGCATTTCTCTATAAAATTTATTAGGTTCTCATTTGCTTTAAAAGTTTAAGTCAGTAAAAAATAAACTTGACAATGTGTATCATATTTTAACTAGACTTTGTAGTCACTTAAACTTGAGTATGCCATATCCTCCTCGAGGTTTTGCTATAATAACGGATTTGTTCGTAACATTGGAAGCTACATATTTAATGTACCACTGACCAGTCGACACGTTAGCGCCTTCACCTTTTACAGCATGTGATGACTTTTCAGTCTTGTATTTCAGAAAGAGCTAAGTGTATATGCTCCCTTCGTCCCTTAATAATTGATCATCTTTCCTTTTTGGGTCGTCTCACAAAAATTGATCACTTCCAAATAAGAAAGATTATGTATGTATGTTTATATATTTATCTTTTTTATACTTTTTTATTCTATTTCTTTTTCCACATTTAACTTTCTACCAACCCATTTTTCTCTCTCCTGACATACCACTTTACATTTTTTTTATTCTATTTCTGTCTCCACATTTAACACTCTCCTAACCATTTTCTCTTTTATTGCCCACTCTTCTTTCCTCTTTCTACTAAAGGGTCAAAAGAAAAAAAATACATAATACATAACCTAAATTCTTAATATACGTGCAAAGTAAAAGTAATCGATATTTTAGGGACGAAAGGAGTATACGTTATTCACTTTCTCCTCTTTTTGTGTGACACCACATTCTCTCCCTGCCACCTCAGTTGATACACCATTTGAAGCTAAGATGGAAAGCGATGAATGTCAAGTTTGTATATCCTATAGAAAATTTTTTGGCTGCTACTCGAGTTGAAAGAATCTTCCTTCTATATCCCATATAGCGATATTTAATCGTCACTAAAAAAATGCTGTTAAGAATTGTAGTTGAGAGTTAACAGAAAAGTCACTAAAAATATTTAGCGACTATTTATTGTCACGATATACGGAATTGAAGCAAGATTCCTACAGCCCAAGTAACGACCAAATTTCTTTTTGTATATATGCCACGTCGGAGTGAAAACTCCAAAATGGTATAAAACTACAACCAGCTTGCCTCATAAATCAGAACACAAAATCAAACAAAAAGAAGACACTATCAAAATCAAACATTGTTGCGTTCTCATGGACGCAAGCAACAAGAGTTAACGCTTATACCACGAGATGAAGTATCTTTTTTCACTCAATATTGAAATAACTGTTGCAATTCAAGTACTTGATATTAAAGTAACTATTACAGCTCAAATAGGTAATTAACAGCACACTCGCGACCGAGCTTTTGTTATGGCAGCGCTCGGAGACCTCACGAGTGAAACTGCGACTAGACTGATCTTATGGCCGAGAACACAGAACCTAATGGCCAAAGGGCCTTTTACTTATGCTACTAGCCTAGCTTATGGACCAAGCTAACTTTTTCAACCAAAAAAAAAGAAAACTTAAAAACAAAATTATCAAGTGCAAGTCATGGGCCTAAATTATCTTTAACCCACCTAAATTTCGGCCCAACATAGAAGTCGATGGTGACACCTAACCCATTTTCGAATTCTTGGATAGGAATAGTGGTAACTTCCAAGTTTAATTTCATGTTGAACACATTATCCTAGTAAGTAAGTAAGTACACACCAAAGTCCATCACCAATGTTTTTCAAGACATAGCCACAATCACAACCACACCTAGGACTTGAACAGTTTAACCAATCTTTGTGCATAAATGTGCCACCAATGTCACGCGGTAGCACACTCGAAGGGGCTGTTGCATTATTTTTTTTTATTTTTTTTTGGGGGAAATCATTCCGTTACTGATGAAAGTTTTCATTGAACTTTGACGTGCTCGCTACGAGTCGTGCAATTTGAGACACTGGGACCCAAAGGTCCAAACCATTTGTCTCATGTGGAACTGCATTGAGTTGGAGACGGCTTTAAGGACCGAGATGAATTATAACGTTAATTCAGTTTATCGATCTGGAAATTTCAATCTCCTGACGTTTGTTAATCTTAACACTTCCCGCAGAAATGAGGCCAACTCAAAACCTTATGTCACTTTAAGGGTTGGAAACTGTAATGAGTGTATCTAAAATGATGTGAGAATTAGCAAAAGAGAAATGCCAATTTAGCATTCAATGCACCCTAAACTAAAGTCGGTAGCGTTATGTCATTTATTTGGTTGTGGTCCGGCCCAAAGTTTTCACTTCAATGGCAACATGGAATGGACCAGCTTTATACGTGAACCAGAGTGAGAGACCTACTGGCTTTGTGGCTCATGTGTTCTGTTTTCTTGACAATTGATTCAACTGACTTATATTATTATTATTATTATTATTATTATTATTATTATTATTATTATTATAATATAAAATAATACTAGTACATGCACCTAAATGAGGATTCTCTTCTGTAGAGATGGCAATCTAAAGGCCTGATTGGAGCCCTGCGTGCCCGTGTCACATGATTTCTTATTTTGGAACGCCCTAAATAAATTTGCGACCATTGGAGATGGGTAATTGCGATCTAATCATTTGGGGTTAAAGCTTAATCCAAATTAATTTTCAAAAGTAAAACCCAAAAACATGTTTTTCTCTTCTTTCTCTCCCACACGAGCCCACAATCGGCAACCACCAGTGGCAACAACTGCCAGCCACTCCTACTGCGCCGGCTACCGTCGCCTCTGTTGCTACTTCGACAGCCACCTCTTGCTACCACGGAGAAAAGAAAATAATTTTCTAAATGTGACAAGTTTTCTTTTTAAAAAAGTTAAAAACTAAACAGGTACACTCGGATTGAATTCGGTTTTGCGGGGAAAATTGGACGTAAGTGAAATGGGGCGGGGCACATTAATTTAAATGTGCAATAATATGGGGATTGGACGACTTGGGTTGGGGCGGGGCAAGGTGCATACTGTCATCCTTATTTACAATATTTTATTGATAAAGTTACTCCAACAAATGTGTTGTACGGTAGAAATTACTTTGTTAATTGCTGTTTATTACGTGAAAAATAACGGCTTAGGCCGATTTTAGAAGCAGCCATGTGCTTTGCAACATCAATGTTCATTTGGGATAGGGGTACAACTTGGGCTGGACAGCTCGTGGGCAACCCATGCCAACACGCAAAAATATGGGCGTGGGCTTAGTATTATAGTGATCATGGTAAATGCGGGTACAAAATTTTGAGTCCGTAAAAAATATGGACTGGGGATGGACAAAAGTTTTTCGAAGCCCGCCCAACCTGTGGAAAACCCAACCCATCGAACTTTTATATAATATATTAATTACAAATATAATTTTTGTGTGTACAAGGTATGTGGTTTTTTTCTTTAGTCTTAAAAATCTTCTAATCACCATGTGTGTTTGGAGACCTTTGAATACCTTTTTTTTTTCCCTCCATTATTTTTTTATTACAGGACTAGATTTTGTAAGATTGTTTCAAAACCAGTGTCCTTTTTTTTTTCTTTTTTTTTGTTATGAAACTTCATTTTCAAGCTTATAACTAAATCCATTTTGAGACGTCATTATACTCTTCTTTATATTATCATGACTAATTAGTAGTCTTCGATTAGGGTTTAATTTAAACAATGCCAAATTTAGGGTTCCAAATATTAATAGATTAGGGTTCTAAAAATCAAGGGATTTTACGATAAAAAATTAAATATGAGTTCCCAAAAATGCCCCTGACAGAAAGGGCTGAACCGTTAGGAATTTAGACGGATGCCCTTACTTGTTACAAATTTGGAGTTACAGACCCTTATGTGCAAAAATTAAACTTTGAGACCCTCAAGTGAGACTTTGTGGTAGTTTCAGGGTACCTACGTGTAATTGACCTTCTTCTTTTTTCTGCTACCCTTGCTCAACTTAGAAGCCTGTTATAGTCGTCAATATTACCCTTGAGAAGTAATAGTATGGTATTACTGGTTATTGTAGGTACATAGCAATATTGTGGACCTCATATAGCTTTTGAACGTAGAAGAGGTGGGCATTAGACAATAATTGTCTTATCAAAAAAGAAAAAGGAATGTAAACGTTGAAACTAGAGTGCCAATATATAGTATATTTAACTCCAATAATAAAAGTGTCCATCTAAAAATTTACAGAATTGCTTAAAGGTCGCGGCAGTTGATGGCAATTTTCACGGTGAACTTCTCAACATCCAGAGGTCAAATCAAGGTAAGATGGGTGCTTGATTCTTAAGGTTTTCTAAGTCCTTTAACCTTTCTTAATAATGAGTATAATTTCTTCATAAAATTGCGGGATTAGAAACCTGTAATTTTATATTTTAGGAATGGAAAATTTGAAAATTTTAATCAGTGGGTACTAGTGGTGGTGGGGAGACGGGCGGCAAGAGGAGGGGACTAAAGCAAGGATCACTGTCGGTGGTTACTAGTAGTGGTTGTGTGGAGGTCGGGGCATGGTGGTAGGGGTTGTAGCATTGATGGTATAATCAATGGCGGAATCAGGAATATTTGATGCTCGCCTAAAACATTACTTCTGATTCTGCCACTAGCCAGTTATATACATATAAATTTGGAATCATGGATAGTCAATTTTGAAAGTGATAGTCATGCCGGAGATTAAACAGTTGAACAGGCTCATTTGCTTCCATCATGGACAAGGCCAGGTTTGACAAGCAACCGAAACGATAACTACTCTTCTTTTCCTAAATTCAACCATTACGCAATCAAAGTCGAACATTCTTTTTAAGCAACTCAACTCATCCTCCATTTGATTACCTCGAACAACAACTTTTGAATATGGAAGGGTACTGACCATGAATTTAATTATTTAATAGAAAATGGTGGTTAGATTACCCATTTTTGGTAGTCCTATCTCCTCCTCCATCCACGCCTAAATTCCAATGTGCAGCTGTAGACCATTTTGGAATTTTAGCACGCCATTGACCGCCCCTGGAATTCCTGCGTCTCCCAACTGCATTTTCTTGCTTTTTTTTTTCTATGTTAAACATTCCTTTTCCTTTTCTACTTTATATTTGCTCGGAATATGTCTTACTCAACCTAACACTTAAGTTTCCGAGCACACGCAAGGTTGTGTGCCAATCAATAACACTATTTCTCTTGTAAATTTTTTGGAGGAAGAAAGATCAAGAACGTTAAAATATGAAGAGTGATGATATATTCGATATTAATGAGAATAAATAGCGAAAGAACTTACATGATAAACATCGAAATATTTGTAAAATCACAATTAAATATTATCAAGCATCGCTTCTTAATAGGGTCAATGATGGTGTAAAAGTAATGATGATAATGAGAGAAAAAAAGAGGGACTAAATACTGTATAGTCCATCGAAATCATCACCGCCGCTCCACCATTAGCCGTCAAACGCACCACAATGACACTTTCAATGCCAATATGGGTGGGGCGGATGTGAGGCATATTTGCTTCTTCTTCTTCTTCTTCCTTTTTGGTTTCTTTTCGGGTCAGGTAGCCTAACGATGGTTCCGAATCTCATCGATGCAAGGATGAGTACGAATGTGAATTTGAGTGACAGATATTGTGAATTTTAAATCTGGGATAGAAAGGGATTGAAAAATTAGAAGCTGTTCTTTCCATTGATTGCAATTGTACCCCTTAAGGAGCTCAGTAATACTTTTCTTAAATTTTTTCAGAGTTTGAAAAAATAATTTTGAAAAAAAGAAACGAAAAAGGTAAAACAGAAAAAAGATTTCATCGCAATGCTCTCGCGCCCTTAATTGCACACCATCAGATATTTCATCCGCAAATTGGTAAAGAAAGTAGTAACATTGTTGTAGCGTCTCAAAAGCATATTTCCATAAAGCAGGTCGTGCATTCTTCCGAATTGTTAATAAATTACTACTTAATTAAAAAAGTGGTACAACATTTTCATGTAAATTAGGATCTTTGGAGATCCTGGCCTCCATCAATAACCAAAAATTAAGAATTACCTAAACTCAGACAATCTTTTTCTTGTTCAACACCACCATTTGTTACTAACAGCGGAGACGTGAAAAACAAACTTATCCTTATGAAAATAGTGCCAAGTGACATTTTGTTAGAATGTAGCACAAATTTTTGACACCACAGAAGGTGTGGCCGTGCATGTGGTTCATCTTTTTTCTTTCTTTCTGAGAGTGAATTGGGTTTTGGTTTTCTTGTAATTTCCTGTCCCTTCCCGAAGGAAAAATAATAATAAAAAAAAAAGAGTAGTTTGACGAGAGCAAAGAATAATGCTCAAGGGTTGTAATGGCAAAAGTAAATTGTAGAAACTGTCCAAAATCTAAAGGTACGTTTTCTCTTGTCTTTACCCTCTCAAGTCGACCACTGACATCTCACTAAATCGTGGCTGCTTTTACCGTCGAGTTATAAGGACTTTTACTAAAATAACAATGTCACCTTTAGGCATTATTATTGATACTGGACTCTCGTACCTACTATTTTGGTCTTAAGTTTCGTATTTATGATAATACAATTGCATACTAATTGTCACGACCGGTTGTTAGTACCAAAGAAAGAAATCTATACCAGCTAAGATAATATGTTCTATATCCGTTCCTTAAAAATGTATAAGTTACAAATATTGTTCGGCAATTTAGTAAATTGACCATATAAAAATCAAATATAGCGATCATAGTCTCTGTAACTTTTTCCTAACACAATATTCAGCACAATGTCTATAATATTTCTTAAAGTCTTCGATCTTCATCGTTATTTTTCAGTTTACTTGTACTTTTTCTCTTAACTTTAAATTACAGTATAACTAGAAGTTTTTATCAGATTTTTCATCTAACTACTGTGATGCTTCACACGTGCGCGCGCGTATATATGCAGGCATGCACGCGCGCGTGCACTCAGAGAGAGCAAACAACATATTCTAGAATAAATAAATTAGTTGAAAAATGAGATAATTTAAGCTGTAAAGGGGTTGTGAAATAGGAAATATCTTACTTATTTTTAGTTTTGCTAATGAAAGAATATTTATATATGTCTATACATCAAAATATCAATTGTCATTACCCAAAGGAAGACAAAGACACCCTTGCTTACGTGATTATTGATGAAAATTTTGAGACGGGGTTGTTATCTATCATTCCTCATTTCTCGAAGAAAATCAGTTCGCACTGAGGTATAGCATTTATAACTATGCCTTTAGGTAGTTGTCCCATCGACTTTAACACGGTTGAATGATACTTTTACGAAAATATATGACAGCATGTGTGACCTAAATAATTTCTGGTTTTCTTTTTCTTGAAACTGTTCTTCTATTTCAAGTTCATGGTTATTATTATTGGATTATCCTAGCCCATGGATCAAAGTTACAATTCGAGGCTATGTTCCACGGTTCCACTTCACATGAAAAAAAAAGTCGCAAGAATTGTTCAATCAACTTGGTCGTGTTTTAGTCGATTTCAATTTTCTTGCAAAGAATACCAAATAATTTTTTTTCTTTTGTTTGACAGTCTCAAAACTAGAATACTTTAGTCCGCAGTATATTTGAAAGCTCTGTGTTGAAACTCGTTTTTATACTCAAAATCATGCTCTTTCTCCTGATATATATTTTTGCATTCTCTCAAAAAAGAAAAGAAAAAAAAAACAAACAAACAAACCATGCATGCCATAGCCTGAGGCCCTGAGATTGCTTGATTAACACCCCACTGGCTCTTTTCTATTTGACACACTTAATAAAGTTCTGAAGCAATCAATTTTGACAACTACCATATCCACACTGGCTAGGCATGACTTCGTCAGGTTACCACTCATATCGCCCACTGTGTTCACGTATTACAGCCTGTATGCTTCTTCTCTACAGCTACATATTTGGTTCAGCATTAATAGTCTTCACCAAAATTTAACTCGAACACTCAGGTTAGGTATTGGGGCATTTTGAGATCCACTTTCCTCTCTCACTCTTGATTCCCACTATTCTCCCACCTGAATCCTGTCCACGGTCTCTTTGCCGGCCTTGATTTTCAACCCCGACATACTTTTTAGTCACAATAATCAACAATTTCGCTTTACCCGCATCGGGGTACCGATGAGATGCTTGGATTTGTGATTCTCAAGTACTTGCTACAAAAGGGAAAGCAACATAAAAATATGAAACTAGTGCTTTCAAATACTAGTAGATTATGGTGATTAACAGACGAAATGGCTTTTCACTCGTATTCTATGAGTAACAAAAACATATGCAAAAATCTTAATACTAGTTTGGAGTGACATTTCACAGTAATACTCGAACTGGAAGAGTTTGTATGTCTTCTTGGTGGGATTGTGATTCTCTTTATATATCTAAATCTGGAGCAAATATGGCATGGTTCATATATATACTATTAGTCCTGACCATTTAGGATTGTTCGATCAGAAGGTGATTGTAAGCGAAGGAGATGCTAATTAAAGAAGACAGGCAGTTATGCTACATTATATTCAACGGTTCTAAATGGTCAGAAGCATACTCCCAAATTATCCAATACTTTTAACAAATCCCACTCCGCCCCACTTTGTGCGCAAGTCAAAATAAGCTAGAAAAATATCACTTTTCCCACTTACCCTAAATATTTTGAGCATTGACTAATCTATAATGCTGTGAAAGATACATTTCGTCTCTGATACCTATGGTTATGACACTTATCCGGTTTGGATTCGCCATAGTTTGGTTAGACAATGAGACATAAACAAACTAAATGTATTATTTGTTGTTTCATAACAACCAATTACTACTTATATGGGAGGAAATGATATCACAGAAAATACATAAAAATGATATAAAATATCAATTTAATTCATCTTTATCTCTAACTTTTTTGATCTTGATATGCTTATTGGACATGTTCCGGTATTTCCGCTTTAACCTATTGGGGCTTGCTTCAACGCTTTGGGAGTTTAATGGTGAGATGAAAAAATAAATTGTTCACCCACAAAAAAGACTTGGCTCTAATACCATGGTCTGTTGAAACAAAAAAAAGAAAAAAAAATGTCTTCCAAACCAGATGGTCAAAATCATGTTTTCCGCGACATGAAATTCATTATAATACCTATTGTAATCGAACTTCATATGGGGAAGAATTAGAAAAAAAATTAACAGCAAAGAAAAAAATCTTCAAACGTGAAATGGCATATTGAAGGCAAAACTCAAATGAAGTCTACTTGGGGGTTTCTAGAGAAAGATGTATCAAGACAGTGGCATCGTTTGTGAGGTTCAACATGAAATTGTTACCGGGTATACGATCTTCTTAACGAATTAAATTCTTGAGAATGAAAAATAAAAAAGGAAGCTTGTCAGACGATATGCACACCGTCCGTCAAAGTAGCAGAATCGAGGTATAAAACTACCATACAAGAGCTTTGACTCCGATATCAATTTAAATAAAATAAATACGTTAATCAAATATGGAGGTCACTTTTGGAACATGAAGAGTCAAATTGTCATACATAAGTCTGACTGGACAAATTGATCAACCACCTCTTTGAGTTCTTATCTGGTTCTATTAAAGGTAAGCACTAATTTCTTCATGTTCATGGTGTGTCTGTAGGACCTTTAAAAAGGGAGGATATTTCTGAGAGTATTTTGTGCATTTCTTTGACCCAAACATATTTTTAGTTTGTGATGTAACCTCTATTATATTGGCACTGGGACTGCCTCATCAATGAGTATTTGACATAGACATGGGAATCTAATGCAATTGTTAGCTTGAGGCCATTAGACCCACTTGGTGGCTACCATGGGGTTTGTGAAAGGCATGGATGAAGCCACTGTCCAATTGGTATGACAAGACATTATTATTATTATTTGGTTAAAGCAACAATCCCCATGTCCCCGGTTGTGTTTGTGACTTCTCTATTTTCGCAAGAAAATAAAGCTATGATAATGACTCTACTCTACCTAGGGCCAACAACACATTCCTTCAATGTCCCCACAAAATTTAGGCTTCGATGTATTGCCTTCAGTCCCGTTGCAACTCACACCCAGAAAAGTAGCCTCTGGGTCTATTTGGTTGATATATATATATATATATATATATATATATATATATATATATATATATATATATATTCAACTATGAACGCCTTTTTTAACCACGTGTCGTTTGGTGGTTAATGATGATTACTTCTTTTCTTGACTTTTCGATTTTAAACATAAGAACGCATTCCTTAGTTGAATGTGTTCTTATGTTGATGTATGGAGTTTAAGATCAATTAGAGAGAAGAATTTAGTCTCGACTGACACACAAAGTACCTCGATAAAATACTTTTTACCATCCAAATCTTTTTTAAAAAAATAGTATATCAATTGTTTTTATGCTAATTTTGACTGAGTACATAATTGAAATTGGATAGTTCTCGAATTTTGCAATCATCTTAGAAAGAAGATTCAAATTCTTGGACTTCATGATTCCATTGAAATAAGTGCAATTGTTTTAAGGTTACAAAATTCTAGCTTACTAGCACAGGTTCTTATATCAGCTAAAATAGAAAGTCTACTACTGCTTTTATCTACCAAGGCCAATTTTCCGCACTACAGTTGACACAATATATTTGAAGCTCTATCTGCTTATGCCCTTTTATCCAAGCTCCTGCCTTAATGGCTAATGTCTCTGCGTGTTTTGTATTGAGAGCATAATTTTGCATCTTTATCTCCATCTGCTGTTGTTCTTGCTTCAGCACAATTCCTATCCCATGCTTTTGTTTCTGTAATCTTCCGTGCTACATAAATTTGTATCCGCAACTGCTTTGTTTCTGGCCTTTGGTTGATGCTTTTATATGGTCAATCTACCAAGTTGTCCAAAGATATTATAAATTTTACAAAACACGTTAAAAGAAAGATTGATACCCTCAAATCTGAGACATTTTCTCAGATTCGCAGCCGTATTTTGCCAAGTCTCTAATCTGGTTGGTTTGGCCAGAAATATCCGTTGCGAGTAAAAAATGGAGGGTTTGTGACTTGAAGATAGAGTTGAAGGATGTACATTCCCTTCTAGCCACATATCTCTTCGATCCGGTCTTGGGAGGGCCCCCTTCAACTTTTGGAACTTCAATGTAAACCGCGGCAGTACTATAAACCGTTAAGAAATGCGGCCCATGGCTCTAGCCACTATATCAGTGGGAGCTAAAGATTTAATGCAACTCCTTAAATCTTTCCATTTTTTGACTACCCCCCTACTCCCACGTACGAATAACCCCTAAGTTTATTTTATTTTTTTCAAGGTCAAGTTAGTCACTTTTCACAGACAACCTTTCGGATGCGTTGCCTTAACTTTATCAGAAATACTCATTCAAGTGTTGCATTTAAGTAATAATGATTAATTTTATTCAATGCAATTTGCTCAGAAAAAAAAAGAAGGAAAAGATCAATCGTCGTAAGGCCAAAACCCTACTAGTCAAATAAGGGGGAATGACTGCGATGCAGTGTTCTTTCAGGGCCAATGAGGTTGTTGAAAGTGACTTTGACATAATCCTCTGGTGTACAACTTTGTCAATTAGTAATGGCCGGTCACCTGTGACAAAAGCAATTAGTGCATAAATGTTTTAAAGAGAGCTTTGACTGCTGAAACCCTCCTTTGCTTAAGAAGAAGGTAATTCCAAAATGAGAATCAGAGGGCCTTCTCATTCCGAAATGGGAATATGCCTTTTGTCAAACAGTCAGAGTCTAATACGAGAGTTTTTTAATAAAAAGCAAAACTAGTAGCTGGCGTACTTTGGCGACATCTATTTTCTTTCCAAGCTTGGGCCAAGTCTTTTCGGGTGCCATTTTGTAATGAAGTTCAAGAAATTGGCTACTCATGGTCTATGCGATTTTAGTGTTAGCTGAATTAAACAAAAAAACGTTTTTTGGCCGTCAGGGGCGAAACCAGGATTAATTATGTCATAAGGAAGGCAAAAGCAAAACGTATGAACAATTTCATGGAACCGAAAAACAAAAAGGTCACTCCGTAAACGAAGGAAGGAAATTTATAGACTCGTGAAGCTTAATCAATGACACGAGGTATTGAGACTAAGATAATCATCAAAAATCCAATGAACATAAATATAGATCAGAGATGAACACCTAGGTCGGGCTCTTTGATAAAACTGAAATTCAAGATTTTAAATTTAAACACTGAATTTGTAAAACTGAAAAAAATTTATCGATAAAAAATAAGTTATCTTATTTAGTACACCAAAAGTTTTACTAGAGTTTTACTAGAGCTAAATCAATGACATGAGAAATGGAGCATAAATTGATCGTCGAAAATGTCAAGGAAACTTAAATAAATGCCAGAGACGACCACTAAGGCCGCGACGTTTGATTTAGAATGAAATTCAAGGTCTAAAACTTTAAGCACTTAATTTGAAAAAAAATGGAAACTTTGAACGACTAAATTTTCACCAGTGAAATAAGTCATCTTATTTAGCGAACCACAAGCAAATTTTACAAATTATCCATTTTACTAGAGTTATATGTTTATGTATGTATTTTACAATTTTTTACCGTCAAAACCATGTTGGTTATGTTAGAAGGTAGTATTGATGCAGTAATAATGATGGTGGTGGCAGAAAGGTATTAATGATGTTGATGGTTGTGGTGCGTGAAGATATACGCAGTGTTGGTAATTATGCTGGTGACGACAGACGTAAAAATGGCAATCATGACGACAATTGTAATATTGTGAATATGGAGATGGTTTTAACAAATGTGGATGTGGTGGCAATGGACGATGATATGGTGAAGCCGTGGAGTTGGTTGTGGTGATGGTGGTGGTGGTGATGGCATCGGTGATGTGGAGGTGGTTAGTTGTGACGACTAGGCTGTGGTAATTGCACTAATCGTGTGGTTTTGATGGTTACTCTAGTTTGGTAGAGGCGGTGTTGTAAGCATATTGATTTTGCCTATATCATGGTGATTATGAATCTTTTTACGTAAAAAAAATTATTCAATAACTTTTAATTATCACATTTGAATTAAATGACAAGTATTAAGAAAGTTCACCATAACCTAAATCTTTGGTCTTTTAAAAACACGGTCAAAAGCATGTCATCATCCATATATTGCACAACTAGTCATCAACTGCACCATAGCTTTCCTTTGGTCGTCATGTAAATCATGTTCAAAGCTCTACAAAGTGTAGGCCAGCTGAGAACGATGACGCTTTCAAGTTTTTCTTTATCTGTTTTGGGTTAGGTTGTATGGTTCTTGCATCATGCATTCTAATGACTCTTACTATTACTTGATCAAGATTCACCGTGAGATGCCCAAAAGATACTAGCAAATGATAAAATTAAGTGATTTTATAAAGTCATTAATATTTTACAAAATTATTGACAGTTTTGTTGGACCCAGGTCTGAGTGTGACACATGAATGGTCTTCCGGTACCAATCGTTTGATCATTTTTTACAATGAATTTAGGTCATGTAGTAGTAAAACAAGGATATGTACGGTTTACAATGCACGATACAACATATGGTTCTGCCCGCTGATACAGTATCAACACTCCATATTGAGAAGAAAAAATTGTGAACCTCGTTCTTTAAACTATGGGAACATCTATTTCATAGTTGGTATCGTTTGCCATTAAAAAGTTTATTGGCGTTGAAGTACTTGTAACAAAACTAAAGTATGAAAGTAGTGAGAGAGTTGTCATCATGAAATGATCTATCTATAGCCACCACCTAATTTAGTGCAATGGGGCACTGGAGAGGAATCATGCCCGTATGGATCCCAATGTACTATTATGTGTATATTGATCACAATCTAGCTAGTTCTTCCTAGGCCGTCTTATTCACACTCTTTGACCGCTCTTTAAGTCCAATTTTTCATTTCACGTCAATCAATATTCAACGCCCAAAGTTCAACATTTCAAATCCTATCAATTTGAAATCCTCCCAGGCTCCAAGTCACATGTTGCACTTGTTTATCATAAATCTCCCTAAGTATTAGATTCAGCGTGCCTCCTCCCTTAGCAGAAGGAGTTGACAATGCCCCTCCAACTAACGATTCGGCCCGGGGCCATCCCCTCGGGAGAGGAGAGGGTAGAGCTCCCGATCCTTAGGGGGCTCTCTCTCCTTGCCCCTTGGAGGGTTGTCTCTCCTTAAAGGCTTGTAGCTTCCAACCCTTGGCTTTTCTTCTCTTTGGATGCTCTCTCGTTCGACCCCACGTGTTGTTTCTGTGTCATGCCTCCGCCACGACCCTCATTCATCGTGCCCTCATACAATCTCTATTGAGTACCCTTGGCAGCGCATATATACCACAGTGACCACATGCTATGCTAGTTATGCAGTCAAGCCCCAGGCACCCTGTTAAACTACCAAGCCCCCAAGGTTGGTCCATCTATTCGGCACCCCATGCACGCTCTGCCTTGGACATGAAACATGCTTTGACCTGCTCTCTATAATTGTAGTGCTTTGACTTGGAGAGCCTTCGTACATGATATATTCATTCTTTGAGACACTATCTGAGCCCAGGGCAACTCACATGACACCAGCAAATCTGAGCTATGACCCTGTTGCACTCACGTCACCAATGATCATCAACGCCCCATGATCATGACCCTGGGTCGCTCTAATACTGGAGTAGGCATCCAGAGGGCATCGTACCTAGTCCGCAATCAGATTGGGCCATGAGGTGTCCTCACCCAATGTCAAGTTCTTTGTGTCCCTTGACGTCTCCCGCGTGACTCAAAAAGAGATTTGGACTAGTAGTTTGATCAAGGGCATTCACTAGAAACACACATGTTGTGTGAGTCAGTCTTCTCAGACAGACAACAAAAAGAATGAAGTTGCACAGGGCAGGCAGAGCGAACATGACATCCAATAGTTAGACGAGCATCTGTATTTGTGGCCTCTCGACGAGATGTCACTCCGAGGGAGTGTCGTGTATTGCTTGACTCAATACCTAGCTCTGGACATTGACATCTGGACCCTAACATTAGAACGGGGACACCTGGGCTCGCATCACGCCCTCGATCTGCAGTATTGCCACTTCCCATGCTCTTTTTAGAAAGTCTTGGTTTTTTATCTTACTCCATCCTTGTTGTTTCCACATTTTAGCCTTGGAAGCTAATACGAACCGTATCCTTTGTGACACTTCTACGTACACTATAAACTCACTTCTCAAGGATTAGTACTATTACGCAATCACAAAAAGCTGTCAAAATCGCGTCATATTGGAGTATATCAAACTAAAAGTAAAGTTTGCTTATGTTACTATGTTCTCTATTCATAAATTTTATTTAAAGTATATTTTTCCTTCTAACGATTCAGGTCTCATACACTTGGTCCTCCCCTTGGTCCTCTAATTCTACATTGAAGG
The DNA here is from genome assembly GCA_033070095.1 of Escallonia herrerae. Taxonomy (NCBI): domain Eukaryota; kingdom Viridiplantae; phylum Streptophyta; class Magnoliopsida; order Escalloniales; family Escalloniaceae; genus Escallonia; species Escallonia herrerae. The sequence goes on along the minus strand of JAVXUP010004041.1, from coordinate 27,839 downwards.
AAGTGACAAAATGATCTTATGGCAATGAAGTTCAGCAGCCTTATGTCGTTATAGACATTTTACGGACAAACAGCAAGGTACAATTTACCCCTTGATAACGGGGGATCCAAAAAAATTCACTTTCCATTTTGTGTAGTTGGAGAAAATTATGCAGAAATTTCAAGATCATATTTTTTTGTAAAAGTCCTTCGATATAAATAAGTCAGTACTAAGTAGCAAAATACATAAACGGCACGTCGAGTAATATTCTACTAAAACTTAAAAAAAAATACAACGAATATGTTTGAACTTTGAACCAGTTGAGGGCGTTTTTTGTGAATCATAAATTAGGTAAATAGAGGTACTTATGTAAATATCTAAAACAGTATTTGCTTCGATTAGGTTGTAGCTAAATGAACAAACTCTTATTTTACTTTTCTCGGAAAATAACAATGCTACTATTGTAATCAGAGAAATTAAAAAATTCTCACGTAAAATATGTCCTCCCGATTAACCCAAAAAAAAAACTAATGAAAAATGGAATATCAATTTTTCTTCTTTTCTTCTTCATCATGAGTTCATCTTTCATAAAAGCCACTCCAACCAAGGCAAACGAACAGAGGAAAGGTGATTTCCGAAGGGTTTCTTGAGCTTATTTCTTGCAAATATATAATATTTAGATCAACATTTATAAAACCTAGGTGAAAGGCACCGCGAAAAGAGCAAAACCATGAGGAAAGCGATCGTTCAAAGTTGAATAGAAGCAAAATCTTGATGATCGAGTGCGGTCACTGGTCAAGACCCAAAAATCTTTATAATGTAAGTAAAAACTAATTATCACATAGAAACATTGAATGCATTAAGTGAATAGTCGAAAAGAATTTTTCTTTTGATCCTTACTCTGCCTTTAGAATCTTCATACACGGTGGGCATTTCTCAATCAGGGTGGACAAATGGATTGGTAATCCCATTTTTTTTTTAACATTATATAGTAATAGAAATAACTTGACTTCTCAAACCCGGCTAGTACCCGGGCTATCCCTTGCTTTATGACTTGTCAAACCCGACAATTGCCTACCTTGGTATAGAGGTGGCCTTGCCACTGAGCGGTAAAGGTGAGGGTGATGATCCTACTTTTATGAATTAATAATAATAAAAATAAATGATAACTAAACCAATGAATTAAAAGGAATACTTTTAGGATTAAAACTAAACTGATGTGACAATTCTTACAATTTAAAACACCAATCTAACACGAACACATAGGACCAACCACCATGACTAGATTTGTACCCAAAAAACAAAATATGACGCTGACTTGAAACGGCATTCACTTACCGGAATCAATGGCATTTAGGATAATAAGCCAAGAAATGAGGGGCAAAAGTTAGGAAAGTAGATAAAAGAGTAGTTGCAAACTCAAGCGCCTCGTCTCCGTTGCCTTTTCGGCCAGTGCATTTTCGCTGTACATGTGAAGTACTCCACCAGCGCCAGGGTCAAAACTGCACCACTCAATTGCAACAACTTGTTGCAACTAACAACACTTGAAACGCCACCATACAATATTATTTTACAAATCCACGTGTTATTCTTCTCCCAAGAATTCTTACCCCAAGAGATTTGGACGTGTTATCTTTAAGTTTGATTAACATGCATCGTCACTCAAGTAAAACACGTCGTTACAGGCGGGCGACGATGATAAGTCTAAGTTGATTAACATGAAAAAAGATAATTTAAAACATTGTATTACAGATTAATCGAGAACAAGACTGCCTCTTGTCCTTGATATCCCATAACCGTTGTAATCTCATCCTATCTCGCTCTACTCTCTACCGTACGTGAAAAATAAAAAATTTCGTAACACTATAATGTGGATTAATACAGTAATACACCGTGGTTGAAGAGTTACAACAAACTCGCACGCTAAAGCAATTGATCAAAAATTTCGTCTGTTCCCTACAAAACAAAAGGTATCGTATTTACCTTCTTCTAGCATTTCTGTTACTCCGTATTTTGCGTACTCTTAACTCTTCTCTCCCTCTCTCTCTCTCTCTCTCCCCCTGCCCACCCGGTCCGTCTCTAGACCTTAACACGTATGTAGACGTGTGCTTACATATTTATATGCAATTGCTTGGTCCAAAGCCGCTATTGGTTTTCGTGTTCAAATACCCATAAGGTCATAACTACCAAGAAGGGGAGAGGGAGAGGGAGAGAGAGAGAGTGAAACACAGCTATTTGGAGATCTCTACTCGTACAATGTTGTTCCTTTCAAAGCTTTCTATGATTTGATCCATAAGTCTCCATGCTTGTTAGTGTAATCTGAAAAAATGGGAAGCAAATGGAGGAAAGCCAAGCTGGCTCTAGGCCTCAACTCGTGCCTCTACGTTCCGAAGACGCTGGAAGATTCCGGCGACTCCGCCGGCACGTTTTCCGGCCCCGGTTTGCTGTCACCGTCCGGCGGGAGTAGTTTTAATCGTCGGCTTAAAATGCCGTTGACACCGACGCCGTCTTCCTCCGGTCTACAGTTGCCCAATCACGGATCCATATCTTCCAAGGTCTGTATCTATATCTGTATTGATGGTGGTTTCTTGTATTTAATGTCTATCTTTAGGAGTTCAATATCTTTGGTTTATGCTTGGTCATTATATTTGCCATTTGTGTTGAGATGTTGTAGCTTTATGATTTTTTTAATATCAGTTTGGTGGGTATGTGGTCTCAATCTTTACTATGTAAGTGATTACATGTGATTTGCTTGGTGGTTAGATTAATCTTCGCGTGACAAAAACATCCCAGCAAAAGCACCAGAAACTGTACCAACAGTTGTACCTTGTGCAGACACTGTTGGCATAATCTTAACCCCTTGTTACTTTATGACGGACTGTGTATGGCTTAAGTTGAACTGGTAATCTCATTTTACTTTGGTAATTAAGCTTGATTTTTGGTGTGGGGTAGGGGGTGTCCTGCGGTGATAATAATGGCGGTAGGATGAGAATGCAAATACAGCTAAGTACGAGGGATGAGTATTTGTATTTTGTTGTCTTGTAGTTTTCAGCTGTCTCTGTGACTTTGTTGTTGGGGGGGATAAAGTGTGTGTAGTCCTTTAAGGACCATTGTCTTTTGGGCTTATTCAAAAGGGAAAACTACAGTGTACTCTTCCCTTTTTCCTCTTCCCCCTCTCCTTGGACTTGCAGTGTATGTGCTTTGTCTGGTCAGCAACTGCACTGTTCCACACATCTCTCTCTCTCTCTCTCTCTCTCTCCCCGCCCCACCCCTTTTGATGATAATTTTGCCAAGTCTGTAGACCGTTGATTTAGAGCTTTCTTGGCATCAGCTTCATCAAAGTAAGATGGGAGTTAAAAAAACAGAGAGATCTTATGGAGACTAATGATTTCTACTTCTTTTTATGGATATGCTTTAAATAAACGCCTTTTTTTTAATTGTCTCAAAAGCTTCATCATTTGCTTGGGAGTTGCTTCATCATTAGTTTTAAAAAAAGCTGCCTGGTGGGATATCCCTTTGGCCCTCTACTTTGATTTGACTACTACTTGACAATGATTTCATTGGCTGAAGTTATTCGTATTAACCGAATATGAGAATTAGGATAATGGGTAACCTTATTGCCTCCATTTCATCTTTCTGTTCAACATTGGGTCATTATCTCGATAGTGACCTTTGATCCTTGATGGGCATGAAGCCAACGCAAGTGAGCTGATATAAGCATCCAATAAATACTCATGTCCTTTTATTGAAAAAACAATGCAAGAAGGGAGTGCTACAAGTTGAACATAGAGTGCATTATTTCATTGCCCTTGAGGCAATAATAATATGATCATGTCAGTAAATGCTCGTAAATTTTTAACTGTTTAAAGGTGTACACTCTTATATTTGCTTCATAGGTTTACCGTTTTGCATCTTTGAGTAAGCCATTCGCGTTGTGGCTGACAGATAATTTGAACTGAGCCAATATAAGCGCATCAGGAAGTAGTACATGCAAGTTCACAGAAACAGAATTCCAACTGTTCTTTTGAAAGTTGAACGAGGTAAAGTGGCTGATATTGACCAGATTGGATGACCTAAATCTTCATGTTCTAGAGATTTAGGATTCCCGTTCTGATCGAATTTTTTGGTATTCAGAAGTGAAAGAGATCATTTTATTTACTAATAGCCACCGGCAAGAACCTGTCAACTACCCACACTGAAAGTTGTGGACAGGGAAAGAGAGTGAGTTTCACTGCCTCAAAGGATATCTCATTGTCAAAGTAACCTACTAAATCTTGGCATTTAGATTAAGAAAAAATGATATGGACCATTATTAGCTATATGCACCACTCTAGGTGTTTATTGCCCTTATTTGCAAATTCAAATTCATCCATGAGCTCTATTAAGCCTCACCGTAACAGCTATTCTCGTCCTGAAAGGGCCCCAAGAAACCTGTGGCCGTAGTGTATATTCCAAAACAGGTGACCTTTGGGAAATTGAGGGCTTGGCCCACACCCTTAATTTTAACAAAGTCTTAAACTCGTGAAGGGTATCATAAGGAAAACACATTGTTTCCAAACAGAATTTGGGATGACGGTGAAACTTGATGGATGCAAAATAATTCTTGCTCGCAGTCTGCTGGTTGTTTTGTTGGAATTGCACCAATATACCTTCCCCTTTTTTTTTTCCTGTTTTCATCTAAATGCTGCACCAGGAAAATGTTGAAGGCATTGACACGTGTTTTGAGTACATGCTTTCTATTATGAGGCCCAAATGCTGTGTGCTTCTGATCTGCTATTCACTTGCACTTCCTTGTTAGTCTTATATATGGCAGCCCAACATCCCTCCCTTTTTTTCTTCCCTATTTTCATCTAAAAGCTGCACCAGGATTATGTTGAAGGCACTGACGTGTTTTTGAGAAAATACATTCATGCTTTCTATTATGAGGCCCAAATGCTGTGTGCTTGTGATCTGCTATTCACTTGCATTTTGTTGTGATTGCAGAGGACTTGTGCAATATGCTTGACCACTATGAAACCAGGCCATGGCCATGCCATTTTCACTGCGGAATGCTCGCATTCCTTCCACTTCCATTGCATTACTTCTAATGTTAAACATGGAAACCAAATATGTCCCGTTTGCCGGGCAAAATGGAAAGAAATCCCCTTCCAGAATCCGTCTAGTGATCGTTCCCATGGAAGGCCAAGGACTAACAATGTAGCTTGGCCTCAAGATGATACCTGGATGACTGTTCTACAGCAGCTGCCTCCTTCACGTGTTGATGCCAATCAGCATGTTTCTTCACTTTTTCATGCCACCGAGCCGGGTGTTTTTGATGATGATGAACTTGTGGATCACCAGCCAGAGGTTAGTGTATCATCTGGTGATGATTATTCCGATGACCACTCTACTGGAGCACTGGAGGTAAAAACATACCCAGAAGTATCTGCTGTTTCAAAATCAGCATCTCATAACAATTTCACTGTTCTAATTCATCTAAAAGCCCCCCTGACCGGAAGACAGCAGCATTTCACAGTAGACCAGGCTAACCTGCCTTCAGTATCTCAAAACTCTCGTGCACCTGTTGATCTTGTCACAGTCCTTGATGTTAGTGGCAGTATGGCTGGTACTAAGCTTGCCCTGCTAAAACGAGCGATGGGTTTTGTGATTCAGAACCTAGGACCTTCAGACAGGCTTTCTGTCATTTCTTTCTCCTCGACAGCTCGCCGCCTCTTTCCCCTTCGTCGGATGACTGACAATGGAAGGCAGGAGGCACTACAGGCTGTTAATTCACTGATTTCAAATGGTGGGACAAACATTGCAGAGGGCCTAAGAAAGTGTGCCAAGGTGATGACAGAGCGAAAGTGGAAGAACCCTGTGACCAGTATCATACTTTTATCTGATGGCCAGGACACATACACAGTAACTAGTCCTCGTGCAACTAACATCCGAAACGAATACCAGTCACTCCTTCCAATCTCCATGCACCGGAATAGTGGTGCAGGCCCCCATGTCCCAGTCCACGCGTTTGGATTTGGTGCAGATCATGATGCTGTTTTAATGCATTCAATCTCTGAAATGTCCGGAGGGACATTTTCTTTCATAGAAGCAGAGTGTGTGATTCAGGATGCTTTTGCTCAGTGCATTGGAGGGCTTTTGAGTGTTGTGGTGCAAGAACTACAATTAACAGTTGAATGCATTCATCCAACATTACGACTCGGCTCTGTAAAAGCAGGCAGTTACAAAACTGGCATATCGTCTGATGCAAGAACAGGCTTTGTTGAAGTTGGGGATTTGTATGCTGAAGAAGAAAGAGATTTTCTGGTAACGATGAATATTCCTGTTGATCAATCCCTTAATGTCATGTCATTGGTTAAGGTTAAATGTGTTCACAAGGACCCCATCACGAAAGAGATGGCGACTTTGGAAGAAGCCAAAAACGTGGAAATTCAAAGGCCTGAAACAACCGGCCAACTTACAGTGTCGATGGAAGTCGACCGGCAGCGGAACAGGCTCCGAGCAGCAGAGGCAATGGGGGAAGCAAGATCCGCTGCCGAGCGTGGGGACCTAGCTGCAGCAGTCTCTATCCTTGAGCACTGTCGTAAGCAACTGTCAGAAACCGCGTCGGCCCAAGCTGGAGATCGGTTATGTGTTTCATTGGATGCTGAGTTGAAGGAAATGCAGGAGAGGATGGCCAACCGCCGTGTTTACGAGGCATCAGGTAGGGCCTATGTCTTGTCGGGATTGAGCTCACACTCGTGGCAAAGGGCAACTGCAAGAGGTGATTCCACAGATAGTACTAGCCTTGTGCAAGCTTACCAGACGCCATCCATGGTTGACATGGTTAATCTTTCTCAGACAATGGTGTTCGGTAGTCCATCTGCTCAACCATCAGCAAGGCAGGCGCGGTCGTTTCCGGCACGACCAAAGCCGAGGTAACTCGCTGGATTGGTTGCCATTCTATATCAGTGCCTCATTTTGTCTCTAAATCTTTTGTTTTCTTTTATTGATTTGGGGAGGTGGGGGGAGGGAAACAATTAAGACATGTAGACGGTTTCGGTGTTCTTTCTCTTTAGATTGGCGGGTATATTTCTTTTTGTTCAATGTACAGGAATAAAAAATTGGGGCGAGCTGGGAAATTTTGCTTAAAGGAAAAATGGCGAGAGAGGACAGAATGGGAGTTAAAGTTAGCATGTTCGATGCTGGATATGGTAATGTATAGAGAGGTGAAATGGTCTTTGTTCTCTGGGAGAAGAGATTGGGGTATAGCCTTTGTAATTGTGAGGATACCGGGGGAAAAATTCTCTTAATCTACGGATTATCTTGTTATGATTCTTTTCATCAAGTCTATTGGGGTTGTTGGTTATTCGATTTCCGAAGAAACCAAAAAGAAGTGCTGGTTTTTATGCAGTTCTTGGTGATTTTAGTTAGAAATTTTTTGCTTCAGCAAGCAGAAGAGGAGAGTTATCGAGATGATGTTAATGGCATGCTCATTGGTTATTTATAGTTAGTCTATGAGTAGGTAAATGCTTATGCTAAGGTCGTTGTGACGATTATTTTCCCGCGCACGATAGCCAGATTACAAGTTGGATAAATTCAAGGGGGGGTTTGGACCTCGGGAGCACATTATCTTTGTAGAACAAATTAGTTTGCGAAGAGGAGTCAACTTATTACCATAATCAGATAAAAACAGAAACTTGACAGCAGTAGAATAAGCAATTCCATCACTTTTTTTTTTTTTTTTTTGGAAAAGGGTAAGAGCTCTACCATTAATTAATATTAAAGATAACACCAACCATGCGGATGACATCCCAAGTTCCCAACCGATAGAAATTCTAACAAAATAAAAGACCTACAAATAGATAAATATTTCTTTTCTTTTTTAGGGATAAGCACTAAGAACACCGGTACAACACCTGTCCTGCCTCTGCTACGTGTCTCAACCTTTAGACCGTAACGCCGAGTCGCACTAATGCGCGTTGTGAGCACGCCGACCTCACAAATTTCTAGACTCCTTTGGTTTTCCTTTTCAAGAAAACTTGCTTAAATCCCATCGTGTCCCCAATATCTCCTTTTTGTTCAACATGCCAAACCGCCCTTTACAGGGGCGGTCCACTTGCCCACTGACCGCCCGCTGCAGGCGTGGTCTATTTCGTGGCAAACCGCTTGTTGTAGGAGCGGTATGTTAGGAAGATTGGCACCAATCCCTTTGAAACCACTTATTACTTCCAAACTCAAACCCACTTTTGACTTACTTCTTCTTCAAAACTCAAAACTCACTTGTTCTTCTTGTTTTTATTCTTCTTCTCGTTCCTCAACAAACGATAGATCCACGCTAGATAGCGTTGGTCTAGCACCGATTTAGCTAAGTGGCCTTATAAGACAATTAATTAATAAAATGTTTGACTTACCAAGTAAACTCGGCAGGAGTTTCAAAGCAAGCATGCTTCTGCATTTTCTAATTCATTAGCCAATAGTCACAAAGACCGCCACAAGCCCACCGCCGCCAGCCATTGCCACGTCCCACCACAGCCACCACAAATCACTACTAAAGAAAAAATTTAAAATAAAAATTTGGTAATCAAACTCTTAAAAGAAAAAATTCAAAATAAAATTTGAGTAATCAAACACTCATTTATTTTTGTTAAAAAAAACTAAACTAAACTGATTTTTGTTTTTTTTTTTTCGAAACAGAAAACCAAAACTGGAAGTATTTTCAAATACTACCTTAGGCCCCGTTTAACACCTCTTTTTTTTTTTTTTGCTCTTTTTTTTCCCAGTTTTAAAATTTTCCAAAAGTCCCACAAAATTGAAGTGTTTGGTTGAGTTTCCGTTTTTAAAAAGGGCTCAAGAGTTTAAAAATTGTGCCCATTTCCAAAGAGAGCACTATGCACTTTTCTCTGTTTTTTGAAAACCCATTTTGGGGGTGGGGGGGGGGGGGGTTGGATTGAGGAAGGGATTAATGAGGTCTTCGCTTCGAGCCTCACTAGCAGCATAATTGCATTTTTTCTTTGCTAGGTATAAAACCCACTTAAATTAGGTTTCTTTTTGTCATCTCTTTCACCTGGTTTGCTCGATCGGCCGCACCTCTTCCCAACTGACTCCACAGCCCTCCACGTCCATCGCCTCCACCGGACATCGACGGCTCCACCACCCCACCTCTTCCCACTACGACTTGCAACGCTTTTCGGCCCCCTCTCTCTCTCCCTCTCCCCCTCCGCCTCCCAATTAGCGATTCTTCATTAACGATTCTGCGATTATAGAAAACATAATTGGGCAATTGGCAGCGGTTGAGTGATTAACGGTGGATGGACGTTTACACTTGCGGGTCATGGGTGGCCGGCGATGCTGGGCTGTTGAAGAGAGGCGACGAGATGCTGATGTATGCCTGGTGGCGATTCTCCAGTGAGGGCGATCGTGCGTGGCCTGATTGTTAGAGGCTGGAGATGGGTAGTCAATTGGTGGCCGTCGGCGTGCAACAGGCAATTGGTGGTCGTGGGTGGGTGGTAGGTGATTAGCTCCGGCGGGAGTTTTGACATTTTCGAGGCGGTGGGGGTGTTTAAGGCTTTAAGGGCAGAACACGGGGCAGTGGCAGTGGTGACGTTGGGTTTGTGATGGCGGCGAGATGATGCTCGGCGGTGAAGTGGGGGAGTTGTAACGGACATGCTTCATTGCGGAGAGATGATGATCGGCGTTGTTGGGTCGGTGATGGGTACTGGTGGCTGCCAGGGGCGGACCTAATAATGTTGGTTGTTATTTAACCAAAAAAAATGTAATAAAAAAAATGCTTTGGGTTTTCTATTTTTTGAAAAACTAACACTCTCAAACGTCCATCAATTTTTAAACTGGTAAAAAAAAAACTAAAAACTCTTTTCACTTTTCTTCAAAAAAAATTAAAACTGAAAATGTTACTAAACAGAGCTTTAGTTTTGAAAAGTAAGATTTATTTTTATTGAATTAAGTGCTGAAGAACTGGCTTCATACTTTCCCAGACCAAAAACTAAACATGGGGAGGGGATCAAATATGGTCTGCTCTAACTTTAAAAAAAAAGAAACATGGATTTTTTTGGCGGCCAATTTGTATGTATCCACGCTGCATGAATGATGCATACAATTGTATGGGTGTATAGATGTAAGGGGGAGAGGATCACAAGACTACTCTCTCTCTCTCTCGCTTTAATACCTAAAAGAAATTTATCAGCCTCTAAGGATTGTAGGCGGGCTGTTTATATAGAGATCAAGGGGTCTAGGATTGCAAAAAAGTTGAGGCGTAACCCCAGCTGCCATATAGAGAAAATAACGAATGGACAAAAATAACCTTTTTGTCTGGTACACTTTAGCTACCAAGGTGTATAGCCGGAAAACAAGTGTACCTGTCTATACACTTTTCCCTTGCAAGTTTACCATTAAGCCCGTTTTAGAAGGAAATTAAAATCGGGCCTATTAATAAGAATCAATTGAATAAAATTAAAACGGGCTAGGAGCCCACATTAAGGTACAGTAGCCTAACATAGATAAACTGGTTGGACTGGACTTCATTTGACTGAAATAAAATACGGAAGGATGGCAATGGCGCGGGTCGGATGCGGATCTTCTAAGATCCAAACCCGCCCCGCTAGTCATTGAACTTTGCCCCGCCCTGGACCGTCGCGCACCGGGTTATGTATGTAAAATACCATAATTGATTGGGGATTTAGGAAACCCGAACCCGCCCCACCCCACCCCGCTGTAAACAACCAATAGCAAGGAGAAAGCCCCAAAACTTAAGAAACTGACAAAAAAAAGCGTGAGATTGGAGTTAACAAAGCAAAAATACCACTTGTCCAGCAAGGATCACAGTTTTGATCAAACAAGCACAAAACTTACACAAAGAAGAGAAATCTGTATATTAATATACTCAATGCGACACCGTGATTGATTTGAATCGAAAACTCCTAACTCCCAATTGTGAAAGTTCTTCCTGAAGGCAGGTTTCCACACATTGCCATTATCTTCATAGGATAACACATCTATCGCACTAACCTCATTGTTGCACGCAAATTGAAACAGCTGGGAAATGGACAGAAGGTTCTTCTCCACGCTAACAAGTCTGACCAAAATCTCACCTTAGCACCATTCCCAACCACCAAACGTATATGCTTCTCAGACGAACCCTAAGCATTAGAATACCCATCCACAAACTGGAACCATGAGATCTACGAGTCACTCTGTGGGCCCTAAAGCCAACCCCTTCCCCATTTACACACCCCCACTCTCCACCAAAGGGAATCACGTTGATTTAGGCATTTTTAGTGTTACCGAAACAAGAAGTGCTCGTGGCCGTGCGGTAGAGCTGCCGCAAGTTCGTGGCCGCGCGGTGGAGAATGTGCAGATCAATAGAGTGGTTGTTAGGCCTTGCAGTACTACGGTGGAGAGTGAGAATGTTGAGATTCGGGTTTGCCAATTTAGAACATATATATATATATATATATATATATATATGTGTGTGTGTGTGTGTGTGTGTGTGTGTGTGTGTGTGTGGTATAGAATGGACGGTTAAGATTAACTAAAGTATTAAGGCCGGCTAAGATCAACTAAAGTATTAGGGTAAGTATACTGGGGCGGGACGGATTGGGGTGAATACCATACCCGACCCTAACCCGCTGCGGGTTTTTTTTGAAAATACTATACCCACCCCACGGCTAGGTCAAAGTCAAAATAACCAGCTCCTACTGGGGCTCGGCGAGGCGCGACAGAGATCCGCAGGTTCGGATTTTTTTTTGCCATCCTTAAAATACTCCCTCCATCCTAAATTATTTGACTGTGTTTGACTTGTAAGCTTATTTAGGATATATGTCATATTTTATGAGTTTCATATTCTACCCTAAGAGAGAGAGTAGAGACAAACAGAGGGGGAGGAAGAAGACGGTTCAAGAGATAGAAAATGAGTTGGTGGAGGATTAAATATGGAGAGAGAAATATAATAAAAAGTGTAAAACGGGTAAACAGGAAAAACACTTAGTGATCAATTTTTTGGGATAGTTGAAAAAAATAGAATATGATCAATATTTTTGGGACGAAGGAAGTATAAAATAAAGCTACAAAGATTTAGTATCTAACCTAGGTTTTGAAGTACCAAAAATAACTTGATCACATTAATTATGCAACAAATAATAATGCTGCATAACTTTTTTGCTTTCATTAGTACTAGGGATACATATGTAAAAGGTAAGAAAATACCCTGTAATCTAGCTAACTGCTCTTAGAAGACCGATCAAGGAATAACATTTTTTTCGTTAGTAAGCTAGGTGGGAGTTTCAAAGTAAGCATGCTTAGTATTTTCTAATCACCGACAATAGTCACAAAGACCAAGTTAAAAAGTTTTAAGTCTTGGGGCCCATAAACTCATACTTCCACATTGCACTTCCTCTCCATATTTGATGACGATTCGTAATGATGACACCGAGACACATGTAAAAAAGAGGATTTGCAACTTATCATTCTGCGAAATTAGCAAGCCAACTCTTGTTTAAATTCCAACCGGAGAAATAGGAAAAGAAGGGAAAGAGAGAGAATACTAGACAGGGAAACTAGGGTCAGAAAAGTGCCTCTTGTGGTCCTTTTTTTAAAAGAAAAGCACATAGGTCATATGAAGACCTGCTTTAATAGAAAGTGGTTATATAATCAGGTCACATCCCCTTACTGTAGTACAAGAAGGCGGGTATTTACTCTGCCAAATCACGTTTGCTTTCGCAATCTTATTTTTTAGGGTTGACAAAATAATTAACAGGAAAATAAGAAAGCCCTAAATTTACTTGGATTACCACTTGGGCCATCTTATCTACAAAATCTTAATTTGGATATGGAGATGAAGTTATACGATGAGAAGGTGTTAGACACCTCATCATCCATAAATCGATCGCTATTTGTTTTTACCTGTCAGATCCCCTGATAATAGTACAAGAACACAGACATTTACTTTAAAAAAATCTAGTTTTCTATTCGTTATAAATTCTTTAAAGTTAATGAAAAGTAATTAACAAACTACAACTACGTGGGCCAAAGCTCTGCTTTGGTCCACCACCGAGAGAGCCATTTTGAAAAAAACATGAAAGCCCTAAATTGACTTGGATTACCAGTTCCATCTAATCTACGAAACCCTAAATTTGAACTTGGGAATTTAAGCTATATGATGTGAAGGTGTTAAGTACCTCATCATACCCTAAGTCGGTTGCTATTTGTTTTCATTGATTTTAATGCTTTTCATGCAAAATACAGACAAGCCCTAACTTTACAGACAAGCCCTAACTTTATATAATCAGGTCATCTCCCCCTTAGATCAGCCTCTAAGGGGGAGAGGATCACAAGACTACTCTCTCTCTCTCTCGCTTTAATACCTTAAAGAAATTTATCAGCCTCTAAGGATTGTAGGCGGGCTGTTTATATAGAGATCAAGGGGTCTAGGATTGCAAAAAAGTTGAGACGTAACCCCAGCTGCCATATAGAGAAAATAACGAATGGACAAAAATAACCTTTTTGTCTGGTACACTTTAGCTACCAAGGTGTATAGCCGGAAAACAAGTGTACCTGTCTATACACTTTTCCCTTGCAAGTTTACCATTAAGCCCGTTTTAGAAGGAAATTAAAATCGGGCCTATTAATAAGAATCAATTGAATAAAATTAAAACGGGCTAGGAGCCCACATTAAGGTACAGTAGCCTAACATAGATAAACTGGTTGGACTGGACTTCATTTGACTGAAATAAAATACGGAAGGATGGCAATGGCGCGGGTCGGATGCGGATCTTCTAAGATCCAAACCCGCCCCGCTAGTCATTGAACTTTGCCCCGCCCTGGACCGTCGCGCACCGGGTTATGTATGTAAAATACCATAATTGATTGGAGATTTAGGAAACCCGAACCCGCCCCACCCCACCCCGCTGTAAACAACCAGTGGCAAGGAGAAAGCCCCAAAACTTAAGAAACTGACAAAAAAAGCGTGAGATTGGAGTTAACAAAGCAAAAATACCATTTGTCCAGCAAGGATCACAGTTTTGATCAAACAAGCACAAAACTTACACAAAGAAGAGAAATCCGTATATTAATATACTCAATGCGACACCGTGATTGATTTGAATCGAAAACACCTAACTCCCAATTGTGAAAGTTCTTCCTGAAGGCAGGTTTCCACACATTGCCATTATCTTCATAGGATAACACATCTATCGCACTAACCTCACTGTTGCACGCAAATTGAAACAGCTGGGAAATGGACAGAAGGTTCTTCTCCACACTAACAAGTCTAACCAAAATCTCACCTTAACACCATTCCCAACCACCAAACGTATATGCTTCTCAGACGAACCCTAAGCATTAGAATACCCATCCACAAACTGGAACCATGAGATCTACGAGTCACTCTGCGGGCCCTAAAGCCAACCCCTTCCCCATTTACACACCCCCACTCTCCACCAAAGGGAATCACGTTGATTTAGGCATTTTTAGTGTTACCGAAACAAGAAGTGCTCGTGGCCATGCGGTAGAGCTGCTGCAAGTTCGTGGCCGCGCGGTGGAGAATGTGCAGATCAATAGAGTGGTCGTTAGGCCTTGCAGTACTACGGTGGAGAGTGAGAATGTTGAGATTAGGGTTTGCCAATTTAGAACATATATATATATATATATATATATATATATATATATATATATATATATGTATATATGGGAGCTGATCCATTGATAGCGCTAGCAAAATAGGAGAAGTTGCTAGCGAAATCTGGCCGTCCATCCCAAAAGATGGACGGCCCAGATCTTTTTTTTTGCGTTTTTTTAAGTACGTCCGCTACATTATGTAGCGGACAATTTTTTGCATTTTTTTGACAATAATACCCTCCGAGTCCGTCCGCTACATAATGTAGCGGACAAGTTTTCAGACTTTTTTTCTCTTTCTGTCATTAATGTTCTGACTTTTTTTTTCTTTTTCTCTCTCTCTCCTGTCCGCTACATAATGTAGCGGACAAGTTTTTAAACTTTTTTTCTCATATCTTTTTCTCTCTCTCTCTCTCCCCCTTCATTAATGCTCTGACTCTTCTCTCTCTCTCCTTTCTCTTCTTTTTGATCTCTCTCTCTCTCTCTCTCTTTTCTTCTTTTTCGTCCTCTCCCCTCATTTCCTCTCTCTCTCTCTCTCTTTCTGGGCAGACTCCAATGTTTTGGTCAAGATGAGGAATGGGTTTCTGCAAATAAATTTCCACCTGAAACAACATAGTCACTATTAGCATTGGCTTCATCAGGGTTGTCTAGTGTGAGGTATTTGGATATCAGGATCGGTGTTCTATTTTGTTTAGCTAATTTTCAGTAGCAAAGTATATGCAGTTGAAGTAGTAAAAAATCTATGAACTTCATGTCGTCACTATGGATGTAGTTGAGACTAAAGGATAATTTGCTGATCTGTAACACACATTAGTGATCATCTACGACAAAGCTAAGATTGTTTTTGGTAGTTTTAACTGGAAGATGCCTAGCCTGTGCTAGTTGGGTTTACTAAAGAACTAGTCTGCGGGTGATCTGATTCATAATCCATCTTTATGAGGAAAAAAGAAAGAAGTTTGTGCTTTCATGAAGATACTTGGAGTTCTTCATGAAAGCACAAAAGTCTGAAAACTTGTCCGCTACATTATGTAGCGGACGGGAGAGAGAGAGAAAGAGAAAAAAAGTCAGAACAAGTCTGAAAACTTGTCCGCTACATTATGTAGCGGACGGGAGAGAGAGAAGAGTCAGAGCATTAATGAAGGGGGAGAGAGAGAGAAAAAGATATGAGAAAAAAAGTTTAAAAACTTGTCCGCTACATTATGTAGCGGACAGGAGAGAGAGAAAAAGAAAAAAAAAGTCAGAACATTAATGACAGAAAGAGAAAAAAAGTCTGAAAACTTGTCCGCTACATTATGTAGCGGACGGGAGAGAGAGAGAGAAAGAGAAAAAAAGTCAGAACATTAATGACAGAAAGAGAAAAAAAGTCTGAAAACTTGTCCGCTACATTGAGAAAAAAAAAAGTCAGAACATTAATGACAGAAAGAGAAAAAAAAGTCTGAAAACTTGTCCGCTACATTATGTAGCGGACGGACTCGGAGGGTATTATTGTCAAAAAAATGCAAAAAATTGTCCTCTACATAATGTAGCGGACGTACTTAAAAAAATGCAAAAAAAAAGATCTGGGCCGTCCATCTTTTGCGATGGACGGCCAGATCGCGCTAGCAACTTCTCCTATTTTGTTAGCGCTATCAATGGATATCAGCTATATATATATATATATATATATATATATATATATATATATATATATATATATATATATATATATATATAGGGAGTTGATCCATTGATAGCGCTAGCAAAATAGGACATCTTGCTAGCGCGATCTGGCCGTCCATCCTGAAAGATTTACGGCCCAGATCGCGCCTTTTTCGAATACTGTCAGTCGTCCGCGACATAGTGTCGCGGACGGACTTTTTTACATTTTTGCCCCTCCGCCCGTCCGCTACATTGTATCGCGGACTGTCCAAATCTTTTTTTTACGTTTTTTTAAAGTTCGTGCGCTACATAATGTAGCGGACTATTTTTTGACAAAAATACAGTCACGTTCCATCCGCTACATTATGTAGCGGAGGAGTAGGCATCACTATTTTTTTTCTTCTGTTGCGCATTTGAACCATCATTATCAGCACTCATCTTTCCAAAGGCCCCCAATTAACTACCCACGCTGTCGTGCCGCTGCCTCCCCGTAGCGACGACCACTACAACATCCAAACCACAAATCGCACATTTACCACCATTCACACGACCAATCGCACAGTGAAACTCATCCAATCACACCATCACGTTTGCCAGTCGCTCACCCACGACCACACCTCCGTCAATCGGTCAATCGCAGACCCACGGCCTACAGCGGCCACCAACAAAACCCAGATCATAAAAAATGATCTGGGTTTCAATTGGGTCTCAAAATTTCAATTGGGTCTCAAAATTTTAATTGGGTCTCAGTTTTACCACCCAAAATGGGGTTGCCACAGCAGGTGGATTGCTGCCGGAAGCGGAGCTGCCTTCCTCGGTCGCCGAAAGCGGAGCTGCCTTCCTCGGTCGTCGCTAGAAGCGGAGCTACCTTCCTTTGAGGTCGCCGGAAGCGGAGCTGCCTTCCTCGGTCGTCGCCGGAAGCGGAGCTGCCTCCCTCTGTCGTCGCCGGAAGCGGAGCTGCCTTCCTCTTGGCGCCCCTTCCTCTTCCTTTCGGTTTCTGGCATGGACGAGAGAGAGAGAGAGAGTCGGAGAGTTAATTAGAGAAAGAGAAAATGATGATGAGAGAGAGGAGAGAGAAAGGAAAAATGTCAGAACATTAAATGAGGAAAATGAGAGAGAAAGAGGAAAAAGTCATAAGATTAGTCCGCTACATAATGTAGCGGACGAAAACTAGAGGGTATTTTTGTCAAAAAATCGTCCGCTACATTATGTAGCGGACGAACTTAAAAAAAACGTAAAAAAAAGATTTGGACAGTCCGCGATGCAATGTAGCGGACGGACGGAGGGGCAAAAATGTAAAAAAGTCCGTCCGCAATACTATGTCGCGGACGACTGACAGTATTCGAAAAAGGTGCGATCTGGGCCGTAAATCTTTCAGGATGGACGGCCAGATCGCGCTAGCAAGATGTCCTATTTTGCTAGCGCTATCAATGGATCAGCTCCCATATATATATATATATATATATATATATATATATATATATATATATATATATATATATATATATATATATATGTGTGTGTGTGTGTGTGTGTGTGTGTGTGTGTGTGGTATAGAATGGACGGTTAAGATTAACAAAAGTATTAGGGCCGGCTAAGATCAACTAAAGTATTAGGGTAAGTATACTGAGGCGGGGCAGATTGGGGTGAATACCATACCCAACCCTAACCCGATGCGGGTTTTTTAAAAAATACCATACCCACCCCACGGCTAAGCCAAAGTCAAAATAACCAGCTCCTACTGGGGCTCGGCGGGGAGCGACAAAGATCCGCAGGTTCGGATTTTTTTTTGCCATCCTTAAAATACTCCCTCCATCCCAAATTATTTGACTGTGTTTGACTTGTAGGCTTATTTAGGATATCTGTCATATTTTATGAGTTTCTCATTCTACCTTAAGAGAGAGAGGAGAGACAAACAGAGGGGGAGGAAGAAGACGGTTCAAGAGAGAAAATGAGTTGGTGAAGGATTAAATATGGAGAGAGAAATATAATAAAAAAGTGTTAAACGGGTAAACAGGAAAAACACTTAGTGATCAATTTTTTGGGATAGTTGAAAAAAATAGAATATTATCAATATTTTCGGGACGAAGGAAGTATAAAATAAAGCTACAAAGATTTAGTATCTAACCTAGGTTTTGAAGTACCAAAAATAACTTGATCACATTAATTATGCAACAAATAATAATGCTGCATAACTTTTTTGCTTTCATTAGTACTAGGGATACATATGTAAAAGGTAAGAAAATACCCTGTAATCTAGCTAACTGCTCTTAGAAGACCGATCAATAACATTTTTTTCGTTAGTAAGCTAGGTGGGAGTTTCAAAGTAAGCATGCTTAGTATTTTCTAATCACCGACAATAGTCACAAAGACCAAGTTAAAAAGTTTTAAGTCTTGGGGCCCATAAACTCATACTTCCACATTGCACTTCCTCTCCATATTTGATGACGATTCGTAATGATGACACCGAGACACATGTAAAAAAGAGGATTTGCAACTTATCATTCTGCGAAATTAGCAAGCCAACTCTTGTTTAAATTCCAACCGGAGAAATAGGAAAAGAAGGGAAAGAGAGAGAATACTAGACAGGGAAACTAGGGTCAGAAAAGTGCCTCTTTTGGTCCTTTTTTTAAAAGAAAAGCACATAGGTCATAGGAAGACCTGCTTTAATAGAAAGTGGTTATATAAGCAGGTCAAATCCCCTTACTGTAGTACAAGAAGGCGGGTATTTACTCTGCCAAATCAAGTTTGCTTTCGCAATCTTATTTTTTAGGGTTGACAAAATAATTAACAGGAAAATAAGAAAGCCCTAAATTTACTTGGATTACCACTTGGGCCATCTTATCTACAAAATCTTAATTTGGATGTGGAGATGAAGTTATACGATGAGAAGGTGTTAGACACCTCATCATCCATAAATTGATCGCTATTTGTTTTTACCTGTCAGATCCCCTGATAATAGTACAAGAACACATACATTTACTTTAAAAAATCTAGTTTTCTATTCATTATAAATTCTTTAAAGTTAATGAAAAGTAATTAACAAACTACAACCACCGGGAGAGCCATTTGAAAAAACATGAAAGCCCTAAATTGACTTGGATTACCAGTTCCATCTAATCTACGAAACCCTAAATTTGAACTTGGGAATTTAAGCTATATGATGTGAAGGTGTTAAGTACCTCATCATACCTTAAGTCGGTTGCTATTTGTTTTCATTGATTTTAATGCTTTTCATGCAAAATACAAACAAGCCCTAAGTTAAACCTTATTTTATATTGAACTCAAAAACCTGGGCTGAGTTGTTGCCTAGATACTCAATCGTACTAATCGGGATCAAAACCTCACAGTTCCAATCTTGGGGGAGGTGACCTAAACTCTAATATGTGGTTTTGCAAAGTAACACTTGTCAACTACTTTTATTGAATCAAGTACTGGTGGCTTCGAACTCGTCCCAGACCAAAATTTAATCTTGAGGAGGGGATCTAATATAGTCACTTAATTAAAAAAATGACAGAGGTAGATAAATATACATTTCAGCTTGGATTGCCCGGCAGCCAGTTTCTATGTATCCAGGGGCGGATCCAGAAAATCTAATCAGGGTGCTAAAAAAAAAAAATTGATAGCTAACATAAAAGAATTCAAAATATTCAAGTTCATATAAAATTTGAATGATCAAAAATACATTATAATAGCATCACTATTGAATATGTTAAATACAAAATAGATTGCTCAATTTGACTACTAATAATATATTTTTGCTATGCATAATAATTTATTTAACTTGCTATGGTTAGTCAGCGATAAATTACTAATTTTGCATGAAAAAAAACTTAACTCTTATTTTATAGATATATTACTAATGTGATTATCAATTGTATGAGTACGTTAATCACGTAAAAGTTAACAAATTATAAGAATTTAAAATAATAAAAATAACTAAAATTAATTTATTCTTGTCTTTTTGTGATATGGAGATTTAGAATTTAGGATAGAGTAAGAAAATGACAATGACACAGACAGACAAAGACAATGACAAGGTACAAAGAATAAAAAACACAACAAAATAAAATCTTGATAAATTAATGCTATAATATAGTGACATTTTCATAAATGTTATATATATATATATATATATATATATATATATATATATATATATATATATATATTCATTGTCCAAAAAACTAAAAATGGATTTTCAATGTTGAGGGGTACCATGCCCCCCTTGTTATATCCCGAAAATTTTCTTTTTTCTGTGTGAAATTAGTATTTTTGAATAAATAAGTTTGTGATCTTTTGTTAAAATTAAGAAAATAGTTTGAAATTATTTCTGAAATTTTCGGTTGAATGAAAGTGGTTTCATTCGAATCAAAACTATTTGATGTTAAAGTTTTGGAGTCTGAAAGATTCGGTTGAAAGAAAATGGTTTGCTTTGAATGAAAATGGGTTTATTTCGAATGAAAATATTTTGCTTCGAACGAAAAGTATTTAAATAGTGTATAATGAGTTACTGAAGTTTTCATTCGAATAAAAAGTTTTAATTCGAATGAAAACTTGTTTTCGGTTGAATGCAAAAAAAAGTTTTAATTTGAATTAAAAAGTTTTCATTCAAATTAAAAGTTTTTATTCGGATAAAACTCATTTTTAGTCGAATTGAAAAAAAAATTGAAATATTTTCACCTCTGTCGGATTCGGCCGAATGGAAGATGATGTTTCGGTCGAATGAAACTATTTTCGGTCGACTTAAAGTTTGGTTTTGTTTCATATAAATAGTTTCTTATTTTCCTTTCGAATCTTTTTTGGTTCTCTGCCTACTTGCCTTTACAATAGAAAGAGAGAGGGGAAGCTTGAAAGGTTCGTGATTTCTGAGGTGGAGCTCAATGATTTGTATTCTCAAAAGTTTGGTTAAGGTAAGGGTTTATTTTCGAAATTCAAATCAGCGATGGACCAATCGTTCATGTAAGTCCTTAGTTTCTTTTTGAAATCCGAACTTATTCGAATTGAGTTAAGTGATTCTTCTTTTCATTTTTGCTTTGAGCTTTGTTATGAATAACTTATTCTCAATGCTTTGACTTGTGAAATTCAATTTCTGTCGAATTTGTTTGACCTTAGAATTTGCGATGTTGATATCGTTCGTTTTAGGGATTATCGTTATTTCGTAAACTCCGTGTATTGTTTGACATGTCCGATATTTGATTGTGTGTTAAATTAAAATTTTTATTTTGATAACTCTATGAGCCATGTCACAGTGTATGTGACTTATGTCTGACTTACCCACGTGGATTAAAACGTGAGCTAGCTCAGGGGAGTTGAACTAGATATCGCGATCTTACTTTCTGAATCGGCCTCATATATCAGTACTGACGTATGTGATCACTTTTTGAATAACTCTCTAGCGTCTGTCTCCGTACTCAGATATGTTTTGACATTCAAAATTTAGTTTGATGTCCGTTCTGTTTGAACCTTTGTGCTTCCGAAATTCGTTTCTCATACATTTTTGCTTATGTTTGATTGATCCTTGAGCGATCTTACTGGACATTTGACTCATTCCTTTATTATTTTTCCTTTCAGGTGATCAGTAGGTGAGACTTTGAGATCGAAGGGCTAGCTAAGTGATCAAGAGTTAGCTACCATTGTTTCGGAATTAGTACTGATATTTTGAGTGTAATGTTTGAGACGAATTGTTATTATTTAGGTTTTATTTTGAGAAACTCCGTGTCGGAGAACTTGAATTGTACAAAGGTTTGGGGCCACTGTGTTAGATAATGATTTATTTTTTAGAATTATTAGTGTATGCTCTGAATTATTATTTTAGAGTCTTCTGATAATTATAAGATTTTATCTGATCTCTGTGTATTCGGTATTAACGTTCCGAAAATAAATTTGGGGCGTCACACCCCCCGGGTCATGGGGGAGGTCCGCCCCTGTATGTATCCACGATGCATGATTGATACACACAACTCTATGAGTGTATGGATGTAAGAGGAGATCACAAGACTACTCTCTCTCTCTCGTGCGCTTGCGTGCTAGATATCAACTTCTAGCCGAATTTTCATGTCTCTTTAGAGAGTGCCAATGGGTTGTTTATACGTTGTGTTACCCAGTGACAAGCATGTCTTCTCTAAAGTTGAGTAGTTTATTTTTCCTTGTTTAACTTTTCACTTACATAGAAGATGGCCCTTTTTTATTAGTGATGAATTGTGAAGATGTTAAGCCAACATCACCCCGGCTATTGTATCGGTCACCGTCGAATAAAGTAACAAAGTTACCTAATGCGGGAGGGCTCAAAACTGAGGGTCACTTAGGTACTTCTTAATCTTATCTAGCCAATTGCCAAGCCGTTGAAGAAGGACTCAACTAAGGAGTGGGACCCCCTCTGTGTTTGCAGAAAAGCTGCACAAAGAGAATAAGAAGCAACTCTAGCCGCCACAGAGAAAAAAAAATGAACAAGTGAAATAGCCTTGCCAATCGATGTACTTTAGCAGCCAAGGTGTACGCTTGGTACATAAGGGCACGGGCCATATGTCCTTACAAATGTACTGTAGCACCATTTTTTAGAAGGAAAAGCCCATTTGCAAATTTAAAAATGTACTTGAATTGCAATAGAAACCAACCAGAAACTTGAATTAAGGTAAATTAAACTCCAGACTTTGACACTAAGTTAAGCCTAATATAGATGAACTGACTAGACTGGATAGAAATAAAGTAAACTACAAAATTGGGTATGTACTCCATGTTTCAAAATAACGAAATAAACTTAATGACATTAATTAGACAACATATAAAACTAAGCATTCACTAACTTTTATTGCTTTCACTAGTATTAGGATAATATCTATGTAACAAGTAAGAAAAATGCCCCGTAATTTGAATTGAACCATATAACTTTTTGACTTGCCAAACAGGGGTACCATACATTGACTGCCCAAGATTAGAAGAATTATAGAAATCCAGGAGACATCTCTCTAGTCACTAGGTTTAGAACAAGAGAACACCCTAGATGGCAGCTACATTGGAAACCATTAACTAATCAGTCTTGCTCCGTCGCCAGTTGTATCGCATAAGAACTCGCAAGCTTCCTTTGGATGGGCTGAGGGGCACTCTGAGTTGCATATGTCGTCGCATGGATGATATGGCACTTCCTTTGCACAACGATCATCACAATATATTAGACAAGCTTTGGAAACAGATTGCTTTAGACACGTTTGCACGCAGTTATCAAAGTTCTGGTCTGCATGCACAAGAAACATCATTGCCATCGAAATTGCCAAGAGAAAGAAACCACCTTTTGCACCCATTGGCACTATATTATTTGTCACTTAACTTCTTCACTTCCAGCTGAGGAAGTCCCTCTGATCTGCAGAAGCAAGCATCTGTATATATAGGAGGAATTCTATGGTCAGCAAGTAATTAAATTGACTATAACCAAGATGGGATTACGGTAATTGCGTGTTCTTCATGTAAGATATTCAAGAGATCTCTTCGTTGATAGCCTTGACCGCAGATTTGGTTATATGAAGCCAATGAGTGGATAATTGGCTTAACTGAAGAAGAGATTATGGTAATTGCATCTCTTGTATAATCTGATGCTCTTAGTACCGGATAGCCTTGACCATGTCTTCTGAGAATCTTTAAAACAAAACTATTTTATTTTTCTTCTTCTTTCCTTTCACATGACCATTAAATATTACTCCATCCGTCCCAAAAAAATTGATCTTATTTTCTTTTAGCGTTGTCTCAAAAAAATTGACCACTTTTCAATTGAAGAAAGATATTCTATTTTCTTTTCATGTTTACTCTTTACACTTTTTTTTTTAATTCTATTTCTTCTTGTATATTTAATTCTCCACCAATTCCTTTTTTCTCTCTCATGTCCCACTTTCTTTCCCCTCTTCCCTCCCCCCCCCCCCCCCCTCACTCTTGGGGTAGAACTGAAAATGTAAAGTAAGTCAAATGCAATTAATCTAACATAAAGAGAAAGTTAAAGCATTCGAATGCGTTATTAATGTAGGATAGGTTGAAAATCAGAAAATCCAAAAAAATAATTAGAGAAACTCATCAATACGTTTGACTTGAAATTGATTATCACGTGCCATAATGAGCATGAGTTGGCACTTTTAAGTAACTTCCCCTAATAAAATTTCGTGTAAATTAGGTTCTAGAGAATCGACATAGTCAACGCATACATTTCGAGTCGATAATGACCAATAACCCTTTAGTGTAAAATAACTAGTTCTTACATAAGTCATAAAAAATGATTTAGTTTCTTCAAGAAAACCTTCACAAAACCTCATTCAAAGTTTCTATTATTCAACATATTTCATATTTCATCTCTAGAGATTACAACATCCATGGTTACCATACATTCACACTAAAATATGTCTATTTTGTCTTGATATATCCTTTATTGGCTATTTAGACGTAAAGGTACAAAGACCTTGAATTTTTGTTATATGGAAAAAGAAAAAACAAAAAAAAATATTGCATTCAGGCCGAAGAATGATAAAAGAAATTTAAGCCCCTTGTAACAAATGTCTTTTTACCTCGAGAGGCAAATTCGCCTTCCCTCTCCTCTCTCTTCACATTGCAGTATACCATTAAAACATTAATTTCAAGTTATTGCATCATATCATTTTGTGTCAAATTGATAGTCTAGATGATCTTGAAATTCTCTATGAATTATTTGTTATCTCAAAGCATGCTTTGATATCTCCATTTTGAATTCCCTCTAAAGAAATTCCCGATATTATTGCTTTCCATAACTGTAACTTCTAGTAGAAAGCAATCTGGCGGATACATGAAGCTCGACCGAAACATATTAGTGACGCCCTTGTCCAACTTTTGAGTTATATAGGAGTTTGTCTTTTGTTAGTTTTCTATTAGTAGGTAGATATGCATTTAGGGACGCCCTTGTCCCACTTTTGAGTTATATAGGAGTTTGTCTTTTGTTAGTTTTCTAGTAGTAGGTAGATATGCATTTGACTTTGCATAAGTTGGGCCATAATCGTTTATATTTTTTTTACAATAATGATAAAACAAAATTCTTCTTTTGTGTATTTTTACCATTTTCTATTTTCGTTTTGGGTAAATCACTCAAACAGTGATAAAAAACTGAACCCAGTGTAAGAAAACGTAACTGAAATTTTTTGGTAAAAATGACAAAAGTACAGGAACGTATTTTCTAACTGAATACTGTGAAAATGAAAACACAAAATGGAAACAAAAAATGAATATGATAAATATACGGGCCAAAAGTTCTTGGATATGTAGTGCCCGAAATAAATCCATGTGAACAGCTTCCTGCTATCTGCTTGTTTTCTTGATGTCCTGGATTTCTTGGTCCTCGTACTCTCTTGTGTCCTTCTCTCCACCATTTTAGCCCTGTCTACAGCAACTACAAGAAAAATAGCCTACGTTGGCGGTCAAGATGCACCGCCACAAGTCCAAAGATGCTTGTATAGCACTTTCTGACGCCTGATAACTGCGGGGCTTTACTCACATTGCATTAGACCTATACTGGCATTTAAAAAGTCTTGATAGCCCCATCTTGACTACTCCTTTTGACTGCTCTTGGGTTCCCTTTTTGCGACACGTCAATAAATTCAGGAGTCAAAGTTAACGCTACCAACGTGGTCGACCTGAAGCGCACGGTCCAAGTCACGTGCCACGCTTTCCCCTCCGATTGGCTTCGACGCGCTTCCTTACTTAGCCAAGGGGCTCGATGCTGCATCTCTAGCCGTAGGGGGTCGGCCCGAGCCTTCCTTTCGTGGATTGACTTGAGGCTTTCCCCTTAGAGCCCTTCCTTGGGGTCTCCCTCTAGTTGTTCTTAGTCTCTCCTCCCTTTAGGGGCTCCTTGCTCCCCAGTCTCGGTCTTTCTTCCATGTAGGGGCTTCTTGGTTCCCATTCTTGGTCTCTTCTCTTTTTAGGGAGCTTGTTGCTTCGTGACCTACATTGTCGTGCCTAAACGCCATGACGCGCGCGCATCGCCTCCTACTATATATGCCCCCTACACTAGTTCCCCTCAACTGTGCTCATGCTATATCGCCATGTCATGTGCCCTTGGCACCGCCAGATAACCTGCTGCATCTATGCACCGCACCATTTATTCAGTCTTGGCCTCTTTATCACACTATTAAACCTTGCCAATGGTCTATCTATTCACCACACGATGCGTATTTGCCTTGAGCAAACGTGAAACACATTTCGACCTGCTATTCAAAGTACACAGCATCTCGAGGCTCTGCGTGTAGTGCTCTAGCATAAGGACCCTTCAGAGCATGATAAGTTCACTCTCCTAGATAATATCTCCGTCTGGGGTGATTTGCATGACACTGAGCATGCCTAAGCTATGACCCTGTGGCACTCATATTATCAGTCATCACCCACGCCCCCAGAATCATGACCCCCGAGTCACTCCGAAACATGAGAACGTCTCTAAAGGGCATTGCCCCAGTTCGCCTGACAGTCGGGTATTGGAGCCTCCCCTACCACTGTCAGGTTCCAACATCTCTTGATGTTGCCTCGTGGACTCAATAAAAGCCTTGGACTCGCGGCTAGATCAAAGGCATTCTCTTACCACATAGGTCTTGTTTGGGTCAAACTTTCTAGACAGATAAGGTGAAGCTGTGCAGGGTAAGCCGGGTGAATATGTGACCCTATAGTATGCTACATGTATTTGTAGCCCCCTTTACTAGGTGTCACTCTTAAGGAGCGCCTTATGTCGCCTGATGAAATGTCATCTCTTTGCCCATAAAGAATGGACTTTGAAACTCTTTTGGACAAATGAACTCCTTTCCAAAATCCCATTTTCTCAGTTTTGAACTTCAGAATTGAGGATTCTAAAGAGAGAAAACTCTTGGACTTGGACTCCAACTTAAGACCTGGATATAGAACCCTAACTCCTAACCCTGACATCTGAACCTTAGCTTGGACTATTACCTGTGAGACCGTACTCACCCTCTACTCTTACCCTCGCAGCGCACTCCTCAGGCTCTATCTAGAAGCTTGCTCTCTGTCTTTACTCCACCCTTGCTCTGTCCTATATTTGCTTACTTGGCAGTTGATTTGGATTGTATCCTTCGTGGCATCTCTACTTATACTACAAACTCACTTCCTTGGCATCAGAAGATTCTATGCCAGCACTCATCCGCTTGAGTATATATCCCCGCCCACCCCCTAAGAGTTCTATGGCAGCCGCCATACTCTAAGCCAGTGCTTTGTGGCACTACCATTAATTAAAGTTTATTTGAAAAAATAAAAAGAAAAAAAACCATACGAGCAGTTTACACTGCCTTTATTGGTTTACTTGGGATTTTAAAAGAAAAAAGGTTTGGCGTATGTAGGAAATAAGTTTACTTTACATTTTGGTTTTCCGGATAGGAGGCCGATACGTTGACTACAAAGAAATGTGGGATTTTTCTGTGCTACTCTCGAGATACAAAGGAATGTCCTCAATGTGGTTTTTTAAAGTTCTGGCTTTTGGAAAAGGTTTTAATGTATGAGGTGGCATTATATTTAATGTGCTTCATTGAAATAGTGCATAGCCACAATCTATGGTCTGTTTGACAGAACTTGTTTTCTTTGTTTTCAGTTTTTAAAAAGCAACTTAATATATA
>JAVXUP010004040.1:0-43953 GCA_033070095.1 Escallonia herrerae | reverse complement strand
CGAGTAGTTTTATGTAGCCTAGTTGGTTTTGAATTCTTGTGTTTTTCCTGTATTTGTGTGGTATCCATGTGTTTTACTAGTGTTTTTTTCCTCCCACAACTGAACCAGGTCATATCACACACGCACGCACGCACACGCGCGCGCACACACATTGGTTAATTAGTCATATGATCATGGTTGGTCAATTGGGTTAGGCTTGTTATTGCTATTCTGATTTACTAAAAATCATGTACTGCCGCTATAAGCCCCTTCCCACTCTCTGTTTGACCTATATCATATATTTGGCCTTGACGTACTAGTCAATGTATGGGCAGTTAATAGCATTCTTCTCTTTAGATCATATTAATGTAATTTTTTGCTTGGGAGACATTAGGGCTGTAGGAGTTTTCAACTCTTTTTTTTTTCAGTTATACTATGTGAATTGGCCTAGGAGGTCTGAAATTTCATCATTTTTATTTTAGTTATACTTTATAATTCAGTTTCCATTTCTGTGTTAGTAATGATATCTGCTCTTATATATGTGCATAACTACTTAATAGAATGCTAACTATGTTTGCCCTTACGTCTAGAACTATTTGGCCAGTTTATGATATCTTACGTAAGAAAGGAGGGTTGCTTAATTGCTAGTGTGTTTACGTTGAAGAAGCGATGGCAAAATTTTTATATGTTTTTCCTCATGATACTAAGTTTCAGGTAATAAACGGATTGATACATTCATTCTGAAGAAACTAGTAGTAGACAATTTGATAAAATGTTAAAAGTGCTGTTAAGCTGATTGACAATTATATCAAAGTCCGGGATGCAAGCTTAGAGACCGTAAAAGAAGAAAAATATAGGCAGTTTAGGTGAGGAAGACACCCTACATGATTATATGCACTATGTGATATAACTCAAATATAACTCTCAATAACTGGAGAATACCCGGTAATCCCAGTCAAAGTGGGAGATCAATGATTATCTTATTAAGGATTGTGACGTGATCCTCGATGATCCTAACGCGATCCTAACACATCTGACCCACGGTCCAGTCCTACTAGGAGTCTTCTCCTACAGCTATATAAAGGGATCTACCCTCCAGGTATGGGACAACTACACAATTCATGTTTTTTCAGAGTTACTATCATGTTGCTGCACTCTGACTTAAGTATTAGAGAGTTCTCCGCGGAAAACCCACCCGACGGTCACTCGTTTTCTGTCTTACAAGTCATCGGTCCAGGCTCGGATTCCGCACTGTACGCAGAGCATGTTTTTAGTAGCAAGAGATTGACGTCATACGTGGGACCCGCCAGCCTAGCCGTTTGACTTCAAGAAAATACAGTTTATCTCAAACTATCGGCAATAACGTGTCGGACAGAACCCCCCGCCATCACAGGTTTCCAGATTGAATTATCCTCACAAAAATACAAACGCATTGTTCAAAGAAAATTGAGAACCGACAGTGCCGATGAGTCACCGACGGCACCTCCAAAAAAACAGTCCAGCAAAAGGAAAGAAGTAGCATCGTACAACCGTCAGTAAGGTCGCAGCCTCACCATCCACGACCCCGACGCGTCACCACGGTACTACGCACCGTGGTCACAAAGCTGCCAAAGCAGCCACATCGAAGGGAAAAAAAATCACAAAAGAAAGGGAAGACGATGCCACTAGTGCAGCAGCGCCACCGTCAGTCCTCACGTCGAGATGTCACCACCGCGGCGGGCGACAGTGCCCATCGGCCCCGTCATGACCGCGATGAGCAAAAACTTTAATCGGCATCCTTGTCGTTTCACCGCTACCAACCAGAAGATCTACCTCACCGTCGTCCACCATAATCAGTGGTTGTCCGCCACAAAACCACCGCCATCCTTACGAAGCTGCCGGAGCAGCAACACAAGAAAAAAATCAGCGCCCTCAGCGCTGTTCACCGTGACCTTCCCTGACGTCGAGCCGCCCATCATGAGCAAACACCAAGAACTCAACAAATAATGTCAACCTGGAGGCTCCTCTGTCATGAGAAGCCCCGTCGAAGCCAATCAACGCCGCGCCGTCACCGCCACCGGCAAGGGGACAGATGCCACACATAGCCGATAACGACGCCACCTCGGCCACCCTTGCCCAAGATCTGCACCACGCGTGCCGTCGCGCAACGCTAACGGATCACCGCCGAGACCAGACGACACCACCAATAGTTGGCGTCACCACCTGGGAACAGGTCGGCACCGCTATTCTTTGCAGATCCCATCTGCCGGTAATTTGATGCTCTCCTAGCTGGTGAGATCTACAATCTCGCCAGTTGTGGTCTCCTTTGAGATCCCCGCCATTGCCCTCGGCGTCTTGCCGGTTAAATAAGAGGCGCCGCCTCACCATTGCCGTCGCATCACTCCGTCAAGATTGTCGGCCGAGACCATGGCTAGCAGCGCCGCTAGCTTGCTACCGCCGCACCGCTAGGGCCACCATGTCCACCTGTCAGATCTGCTTCTTGTCCAGTTCCTTTGCCGCTCACCTTTGTGCCGCAATGGGATATGGCTTCTCTGTCCAAGGAAGAAGAAGGGGCAGAAACAGAACTGGTCAATTCTTCCAAGTTTTAAAAAAGTATTCAACTTTTACCCCATGATTGTGGATATTTAGAGTTAAGACCCACGGGGTCTTCTTTATTTCGCATTAGCCACGACCTTTTTTAAAGCATTAAGTTTTTAACCCAAGAAAAATGCATATTTATATCTTAGACCCAAAGGGTCTTATTTGTTTCGACTTAGGCCACAAACGTTTTAAAGCATTAAGCTTTTAGCTGTCAAAAAGGCCTATTCAAATTCAAGACCCACAGGGCCTCATTTAATTAACATATGCCGCACATTCTTTAAAAACGACATATACTTCCTCGTATATTTGTCGCTAAAAGATTAAACGATTACGATTCTAAGCGCTAGCAAGCCTCGTAAGGGCTGCTTCTCCTACGTGCTTATATATCAACTAAACCTATGTATATTTTAGTCTAGCATTATGCAATTACGTCGATTAGCGCAAGCATGTCACAAGTCGGTTCATCTAATTGCTATGACATATTAAACTCACCTGTGATACGCAACACACCCTGTCGGCTAACCGACAAAGCCCTAATAGGGTTACGGTGTCTGAACACCGCTCTTATTTCTGTGTTAAAAACATAGTTGTATTTTCATATGCTTTAGTACTTCAAAGGCTATTTTTTCAGTCACGTATTTTTTCTTGTTGAAGGGCTTAAACTGTGCCAACAAGCATCAACAGTGACGTATAAATCGCTTCATAAAGCGAGGAATAAATTCACAGCACCCTACGACTAAAAGTCACACCTAGAGTTTCTACTGCAGCTTCTTGCCGACTCGGCATTTCTTATTTTCTCGTGATGTGACCTCGATCAGTGAATTAGAGAATATCGTCAGCCTCTACTAATAAGCATCACTAATATGCCGGTACAACTACAAGCTCAAGCTCATGCGACCAGCAAACTAGATCTAGTTGCTTCTCAGTATATTGATGAACTGCGACAGCTACTCTACTGATCATCAGTGGCATCTTGCTCGGACGAACTACGGGTCCTCAAGCTTTATATGCTCGTCCAATTTATCAGACGGATTATGGTCTTCTATATTGCTCCCACAGGCCGTCTTGTGACCGAACTCTACATATGGGCTTAAAAGCCGTCTTTATATATCCACGCCTTCTCAAAGGCCGGGGGGCTTTATATTTCATGAGATCATTCTTATACAGGCTTAATGCCTTGTGTCTTATCAGAGAGGGAGGTTCACCATAGCAACCATATTATGGGCTCCATGACCCGTGCCTTCTTATTTGGCACCGCGGCAATAAGGACGAGAAACCCTTGAGGGCACATACGACGAGAGTTCTAAGTTCTGTCAAACCCCTAAGGGAGCATACAACTAGAACTCTAATGTTTTGTCAAACCCCTAAAGGCACGTACATCGAGGACTCTAAAGTTTCGTTAAACCCCAGAGGGCGGGTACGACAAGAACTCCAAGTTCTGTTAAACCCCCGAGGGCGTGTACGACGAGAACTCTTAAATTCCATCAAACCCTTGAGGGTAATTACATGAGCTCCGTGCTCTACCAGCCCTTTAGGGTAGTCCCTCGATGGACGAACACCCCCGAGGGTGATAGGATAGAGCTCGAGTTCTATTCGAACGGTTTAGCTACAGTTCTAACCAGTGAAATGACAAAGGACTATGGGACTTCATCCCCCCACCATTCTTTGTCAATTCAAAACCCAGCCAAGCGTGAGAGCGAGGCTTCTTTGCCAGCTCTTAACTGATGATAAGAGTTCGCGACAAAGTAAAACGCAAGCATGATGTGGTCGGCTCAAGCTCAAGAACACACACTTGCACAAAATGAACACCCTCCAAATGAGAGGTGACCCCTCGAGGGGACATTCAAACATTTAGCACAGGCAACAACTTGCATGCATAACTTTGTGTCCTCTCCCGAGAGAGGCTACCATGGGGCACAACCTCTAAAGGATCTCGAGATCCCATGATTCGTCTTTCTAAAGATGATTCCGAATAGCCTACTCAGGCGACATTCTAAGACTTAGCTCTTGAGAGCTAGGGTTTTAGCGCCCTACTTGGGCAAAGTTCTAAGGCTTAAGCTCCCACTTAGGTCAGAGCACATAGAAGAGAGAAATATTGTTACCCCTACAAGTGGATGAGAATCACTTACAAATCTGACGTGTGTCTCAAGACACCAGGTATAAACTTCCTCAGCCAAACATTTTAGCTAAGGAAGTGGGGGGCTTATGATATAACTCAAATATAACTCCCAATAATTGGGGAATACCCGGCAATCCCAGTCAAACTGGGAGATCAATGATTATCTTATTAAGGATTATGACGTGATCCTCGAGGATCCTAACGTGATCCTAACACATCTGGCCCACAGCCCAGTCCTACTAGAAGTCTTCTCCTACAGTTATATAAATGGGTCTACCCCTCCAGGTATGGGACAACTACACAATGCATGCTTTTTCAGAGTTACTATCCTGTAGCTACGCTCTGACTTAAGCATCAGAGAGTTCTCCGCCGGGAACCCCACCCGGCGGTCACTCATTTTCTATCTTGCAGGTCATCAGTCCAGACTCGGGTTCCGCACTGTACGCGGAGCATGTTTTTAGCAGCAACACTATGTATTGCTTTTTATAGTGGTTTTAATATGACATTTTTTTTTACTTAGAGTTGTCTTGGAACCTTAGATGGAAGCATGCCATTCCTCACCAAGGCTAGGGTAGATTCAAAAAAGGAAGCAACAAATTGCAACTAATGCTTAGGGGGCTTGTGATAAAGACATGAAATTTGTTTATGTGCTACCTAGATGGGAGGAATCTGCATTAGATTTTACAGTACTAAGGAATGTCCTCACTCGAATGCGCCCCTTTATCATGCTACATGGTATTGCTTATTTGTGCTTTTTAGCACTAGTTATATTTTGGATGGATTAATATAAAACGCAAATACCACAATATATAAAGTTATTTTTTAGTTGATGCTAGATACGCAAATGGACCTCTGGTTTTCTAGATGTTTTATTCTTTAAGGCGTTACCATCTTAATAAGTGGGAGTAATCCAAGTACTTATGATGACATTGTTTATTATTCGTCACTCAATCACATGGGAATATGATTGAAAGAACCTTTGGGTTGCTGAAGAAGCGGTGGGTAATGCTTAAAAATGTGTCATTCTTTGATGTAAAAACATAGCTAACAGGTGACAATTGAGTCCCTTAGTCATGTGTACTTCGTATCCTCGGTTTAAATAGTCAATACCTGTTGCATCTTGTACAATTTTATTAGAGCAAAGAAAATTGGACTAGAAGCAAGATTATTAGCTGAGGTTGATGTAGAACTAGTGGCTGCTCCAATTCTAGATGAAACAAGTAATGAGGAAGTTATATAATATGCCCGACTTATGCCTGAATAGTTAGCATATAGAGATAATTTAGTTAAGGGCGTGTTTGCTAAATATCAAGCTAGGCGTGGATGAGGAGTTTGATACGATTAGCTGATTGCCTATCTGAAATGTTATTTTTTTAGGAGCTATTTCCTTATTTACTAGCAGCGATGAAAAATGCTATTCTCTTGCTAGTTTTGAGAACCATTTCTTTTTTTTTAAGTAAAAATTTGGATTCATGTCAATGGCTGCTCATTTACATTGTGAATTTGATGCCGAAAAGTACTGATGTTGGTAAGAGAATTATGTTACTTTGGAGGGTAACGTCGGTTATTATTGTATACAAGGTGAAAAAGGCACCAAAGTATTGTTGCACTAACATATGTATATCTCATGGATATCTTATTAGTATGCCCCATATCACTATTACGTAAAACCAGTCACTTGTTCTTTGAGATGAATAGGTACGTAGCTTGTGTCATTTATCTTATATCTTAAAAGGTTGATTTGATTGAGTTGGTGCAACTTATTCTTTGTTTAATATTATTGCTTTCGGTGTATGTAAATGTATAGAGTTAACTACTCAGTTGACCATTGTACTATTAAGCAAATTCAACTTTGGTCAATGGACTTCGATTTGTATCAAAGTGACCCTATGTTCATCAATTTGTCCAATCAAGTCACTCTTTTAGGCCCCGTCAGGCCGAAGTCCGTTAAGTAACTTTATTCGGGGGCAAATCTATCATTTTAATTGTTTTTCTTTCTTTGTCCCCAGATTTCCCTTCAAGCCTAACACCACCAGCAACCACCAAGCATAATCGTACCACCACCACCACCACCACCAACAGCAGCCACACCTCCACCACCAACCACCAACCACAACCACACCTCCACCACCAACTGCCAAACACAACCACGACACCCTCCTCCCCACCCCCACCCAACACAATCCCACTCACACACTGTCACACACATAAATCAATCACCAGCCATCACCATTGTCCCGACTCATTTAAGCTTCCACCCCAACCTGAGCTCATATGATTTATCACCATCACTAGTGATAAATCACGCACATGTAGAGTGACTAGAGATAAGACATGGTTTTTCATGGGGGGTAATGATGAAGTGGTGGTGGTGGTGGTGATGGGATTGATGACGACTGGGTTATGGTAGCGGTTGGGTTTCGGTAGCGATTGGGTGGTGGCATGGTGTTTAAAAATGCTATTGAAGGTGGTGTTGGCTGGTGCAGGCATCGAGTAAGGGGGAAAGGGAACAAAGAAAGGGGGAGGGATATTGACAGAAAGTGGGAGGGGGATTGAAATGAACGAGAGAGAGGCAGAGGTAGTTGACGGCGGCAATAGTTACTGTTTGTGGGTTAGGGCTAGTGGTGGTGGAGGTGGTTGAATAGTGATGGTTGCTGGTAGTTGTGTATTGGTGGTGGTTGGGCAGTAGGTAGACCTGGCAAAAAGCTATCCGGACCCGTTACCCGAACCGTACCCGGGCCAAAATACCGGGTACGGGTACATGTTTTGAATACCCGCCGAAAATAGACCCGTACCCGAACCGACCCGTAATTTTTGGGTCGGTCCGGGTCGGATACGGTTTACCCGACCTACCCGAATTGTTCACTATATATAAGTGCTAAAATGCTAGGGTTTCATTCCTTTCTCTCATCTTCCTCATCGGCGCCGCTCCTCTTTCTCTCTCTCACGAGTCACGACTTCTCTCTCTCTCTCTCTCTCTCACGACGTCCCTCTCCACTTCCCTCCTTCTCTGAACTCTCTTGTCTCACCCACCAAGCCACCATAATCAGATCTTTCTCTCGCTCTCGCCCAACATCGATCCATCGACGACCGCATCTCTCTCAGCCTCGCTCTCTATCTCTCGTTCTCACCCACCGTCCGCCAGAGTCAGATCCACCGACGACCGCCTTTCTCCGCATCTTGACGGCACCAATCATCCATCTCTGACGGCCACAGCTCCGAAGGCCACTGTCTTCCGTGGAAAAGCTGAGGCCTTCAACTTTGATTTCATAGTCGATCTGACTATGAAATCAATCAGATCTTGTTTTATTTTTCTGTTAATTTTTGAATGATTTATGTAACGGTCATCAACCAGATCTTGATCTACTTGTATTATTTCTATTATGATTGATTTTTAGCTCATTTTCTGGGAATGTTAAGATTGATGCTCTGATTGTGTTGGATTTGAGATTATTTATTGGATCTATAGCCGAAAAATATGTTTAATTATAGTAATAAAATTGAAATCAAGTAGAAATTAAACTGTGAAAATTGTAATAAAAGGAAGGGAGAAAATATTTCTAGAGAAATACCCAATGAATATATAGTGTTAATAATAGAAGTAAAAATTCGTATACCCGCGGGTAATACCCTACCCGCAAGGGTAGGGTACGGGTGCCAAGAAATACTACCCGGAAAAATCGGGTAATTTTTACCCGACCCGGATTTACCCGGATCCGACCGGATAATACCCGTACCCGTGTGGGTCGAACCGTTTGCCAGGTCTAGCAGTAGGCATCCAAGGAAGAAGAAGAGGAAAATAAAAAGAAAAGTAGAAAAAATGATTCTTTATGTGTTAACAATTTTGGCCCTAGTTTAAGCCCCATGTGCCTCACACGTGGGCCACTTAACGGGTCAAAATTAACAGAGTAACCAAATTGAGATCAATTGAAAATTTTAATGATCACTTTGATACAAATTGAAGTTCAGTGACTAAAGTTTAATTTATCTAATAATACAGTCGTCAACCGAGTAGTTAACTCAAATGGATAAGTATCGCTAGTAATGCCTCACAGGTTAATCTTTCTAGTAAAAGAAAGAATGTTGGTCGTTTGAAGACAAAAATTGTACCGGTGGAAATGGACCGACTTCTCAATGTTGTCTTGGTTGACCAACTTAATTTTTTGAAACAAAGTTAATAATGGATGGAAACTAACTGCGTACAATTCTGTGATTGATGTTATAAGTGATCAATGTAGTGTGAACGTTACAAAAAAAAAGAATATTGTTAGTTATCTGAAAATATGTGACAATCATTACGAGGTAATGTCCAAGTTGTTGACCCAAAGTTGCTTTCCCTGCGATTTTTATTCCAATACGATTGGTGTTAATAGTGAAGATGCTTGGGACGCTTATGTCAAAGCAAAAAGCATATTGATCTCTTTTATATTTGAACTAAGTGAAGCGTTAGTTGTTCTTTATGTACTTTCATAGGATCATCGCGCTGCAAAGCCATATAGAAGAAAGGTAATTAAGAATTAGGAAGACTTATTAGCTATACGTCGACACGATCGAGCAGCAAGAGAAGGAGTTGAGATTGGTGTTGAAGGTTATGATGAACTGACAACTAATGCAATGTAGAGGACACAAGTGAAGATCTTTTTCATGCAAATTGTCAAAAGATAACCTCTACAACGAAGTTACAACCAGCGACAAAGAGAAGTTGTACCAGTGACGCGCTTGCTACAACTGTTACTTTAATGGCCAGTGCCATTGTCAACTACTAGCATAGAATTTAAAGTTCTAATACGGAACTTTAGTTGCAAATTCAGGTTTCCTTATGGATTACTTTCATTTTTTCAGTGTACTGTGTCATCACATGTGTATTCTTTCCTTTTCTTTTTCTTTTGTTTCCTGAGGTGGCATGGTCTGGGTTTAGGGAGTGTATGTCGCATAACTTCATCCCGTAATCTATTTTTCTGTTTTGATAGACTAGTTGGTCTTTAGAGTCATTTTTAAAAAATTTTAATATTTAATAAAATAAGATGGCGACTCCAAAAATTTTTAGACCCTTTTCGGGATATAGGGATGTTTTCTAAGCCGGTTCGCTACACTCATGGTGATGGCCGACTTTCCTTTCGTTTAACATTACATAGAACCCGCGGAGAAGACCTAGAGTTGTCAAATGGGCCAGGCGGCCCGCGGGTTGGCCCGGCCCGGCCCCTTTGATGAACAGTGCTGGCCCGGCCTTTTAGGGCCTAGGGCCTGGGCCAGGCTTACATTTCCCAGGAAAAAGCCCGGGCCTGGCCCGGCCCGGCCCGGTTTTGGCCCGGGTTTGGCCCGGCCCGGGTCAGGCCCGGTTCAGCCCCCCTCTTTACTTTTGAAATTCCACTTTTCCCCCCTTTCCCCCCAATGGATTTATTCTCCTTTTCCCCCCTAAACAGTACTGAAGATTTAAGTAATGCGAAGAATAATAACACATCTTAAAGTCTTTGATTTTTTTTTTTATAAATATAGTGGTCATGGGATCGAGTAAATTTTCAACATCTTTATGTATTGAAATTGCTGACCCCAATGCATCGTGTACCCCACATTTGCTGTGTTTTGTTAATTTATGTTACAATTTGAGTGGGCTGGAACTTGGAATCTGTTAGGGACACTTTAATAAAGCGTCCCTAACAGCAAATTACCATAATTAAAAAAATCCTTACCTTAAATAACAAGAAAATGCCAAAAAAAAATTAAAAAAAAAGAAATTTGGGCCCGGGCCGGCCCAAGCCCGGCCCTAAATGTTGGGCCTAGGGCCTAGGCTTGGACCGGGCCTAGATATCCTCAGAATCAGGCCCGGCCCGGTTGGCAGCCCCCTTGGCCCGGCCCCGGCCCGATTTGTTGGAGGCCCGATGGGCTTGGGCTGGGCCGGCCCATTTGACATCTCTAAGACCCATAGTTCCTTTCTACTGGCTTCTTTTTTTTAGCAAGCTTCCTGGACCACATCCATGATTAGGCAACCACGTGATTTCTCTAACTCCACCCGTTTGTTCATTTGATTTTTAAAGTACGCATTTATATATTTTCTTAACCCAAAAGAATTCTTGAAATTTCTCTACCTTTACCGTGTTTCCCCCTTTTTCTCGTCGATTTCAGTGTGTTTCTCTTTTTAAAATATATATCCCCTATAACACTGAAAAAAAACACCCTAAACCTGGCAGCTTTCCATTGTCCTAATGTCTCATTTTATTTCATTCCAATTTCCTTTGACATTTCATTTTCTTCAAAAATCTTGCTAACTTAATTAATGTTTCATCCTCCCAAACTCACACAGTTGGTGATCTAAAGTTTTACTTCTCATTTTTTTTTAATACTATGTGGTCTTTTTATGGCTTGAATCTCACATGTATCCATTTCTCACTGAATATTTTGGTTATTATTATGGAGCACTCCCATGTTCAACGACACAGAATCAAAATTACTACGCAATCACAATTCACCATGCTTGGTTAATGCCAACATGGCCTCCCTTAACCCAAGCTCGTCAAAAGTCCCATGTCCAATATCTCCATGCGGAATGACCTCCAGACCTAAGTTCGATGTTGTACGCAGCTTCAACAATATCAACTTGAAAACAAGTTTTCATCTTCACACTCGAGTGTGGTAGTGTCCTGTACTTGACTGATAGCTTCTTGAGATCATCCTTATAAAAAAAAACAGGTCCACGCTTGTCCAGATCATCAGCCATTCTATCATTTTCTTGATAGCAACCCTCGTAACCCTTGAGTTTCTTGCCACAAAAGCTCCTCCCATGTCAATATTTTCTTCAACCAACTTCTCTACATAAATGATTTGTGGCATGAAGAATTTCACAATTCTTACCTAATTATTAGATTAGGAATCACAACTTTTAATTCTCTATAATATGGCTGGTAGCGGATATAACAAACAAACAATGCAATAGTTGATCATTTTTAATAAGGCAAAACTTAAAAATACTAAGTACTTTTTATCGGCAAACCCAATATGATCTAGAACCGTTTTCTTGTCTTTTTGGGGGCTTTCGTACAATTCTTTTAGGAGACAAAGTTATCTATTACAAAGATTTAAAGTACTCTCAGGATTTATGTCCTCTGAAAATATTTTTCCTGCTCAATCCTGTCAAAAGCGTTCTTCAAGAAACTTTGTTTTTTCTTACCACAAAAAAATATCGATTTTCTCTTTTCATTCCTACTTCTTTACTTGATCTCCCCTCTTCAGCATCTGAGACGTACCGGTTCAACCTTACTGATAAAAAATAAAAATATATCAAATCCATCTTTTTTTATTTATTTTGGTCACATACAGCTCAATTTCAAAATCAACCTCCAAAAGTTGACCAAAATGATGTTGAAACCACCAACGATCTAGCATAAATTGTTAAGCTGAATTCAATATTTTTATGGTTGTTTTATGGGGAAGTTTAGGCATCACCTTTACAATCTCTTTTGCCTATTTCCAAATAAATTTCAATTTCAAGCATGTTATCTTATGCAGATTCTTCCAAACGTCAAACAACTTATAAATGTTTAAGCAAGTTGTTCCTATACTCAGCCAACCTTTTAAACGTACATTAACTTCTAATGTCTTATGTTTTTCACCGTCGAAATGACATTCGTATCTAAAGAATTTTTGTAATCAAACAACTCCCCAACACATAATCATATTTTATACTAACAAACATATCATGATCCATGACTTAAGGTATTTGTAGCATTCATATTCAGGCTTAATCTTTCCTCTTTTTCTTTGGCCTCTCTAGCAATCAATTCTGGTGCAAAAATAACATTTCTTGATTACCGTAACCACCACAGTGCCCACATGATCACTTTTGTTAGATTCAGAAATTGACCACCTTTGTTTTTGTCACATGCAGATAAATTTCAAAATCAACCTCCAAAAATTGACCAAAATGATGTTGAAATCACCAATGATCTAGTATAAATTGTTAAGCTGGATTCAAAAATTTTATGGTTGTTTTGTGGGGAATTTTATGCATCACCTTTACAAAATTACAATCCTTTTTGCCTATTTCCAAATAATTTCTAATTCGAGCATGTTATCTCGTGCAAATTCTTCCGGACATCAAACAACTTATAAATTCTTAAGCAAGTTGTTAATATGCTCAGCCAATCTTTTAAACGTACATTACTTCTAACTTCTTACGTTCTTCGTCGTTGAAATAACATTAGTATCTAAAGTATTCTGTAGTCAAACAACTTAGCAAACATAGAATCATATTATATACTTGATATAGCTAAAAATACGCTTCCAATCTGTGGACAACACGTGGCAATAATGACACGTAGCCCTCCATCAGGACATTGCTGATTTGAAACTTGCCAAAGGGGTCTCTAAGTAAAATCCTAAAAGGACTCTAACTCCTTCATCAAAGATAGGCATGGGGTCCTCTAGGATCCTAACGCTATCCTAATTAGGTATCTGGACAGTCTAG
Source organism: Escallonia herrerae (assembly GCA_033070095.1). Classification (NCBI taxonomy): domain Eukaryota; kingdom Viridiplantae; phylum Streptophyta; class Magnoliopsida; order Escalloniales; family Escalloniaceae; genus Escallonia; species Escallonia herrerae. The sequence goes on along the minus strand of JAVXUP010004040.1, from coordinate 30,814 downwards.
TCCTACTAGAATTCTTCCTCCTACTACTATATAAAAGGGTCGAGCCCCCAGGTATGGACAAGCTCTCACACATATACATTGTGTATTACTGCTTTCTCCCTTCTCTAACTTAAGTATCAGAGCGATTCCCCGCCGGAACCTCACCTGGCGGTCACTTCGTGTTCTCTTTTGCAGACTTATTTTCTGGTGTGGTTCCCGATCTAGTTTTTAACTGCCACAGATTGGCACCATCCATGGGACCCAAACAGGGAACATGACCAATCATTCATCCTCCAACGACTCTTCACAAAGTCATTCTCTAAACTGTCGCGCACAATCCAGCACACCTGGTGGCTTGGTCGCTCTCATGACCAACGTTCAACACCTTCGCATCGCCGCGCCGGTTCTAGGGATGATGTTCATGTCAATGTAACATCTATTACTCCTGAATCAAATAGTAGATCTCGGATAAATCAATCTCCAACATCCACTTTAAAGAACGGTGACCTTCGTCATCGCTTAAACTGTAAGCTATTCAAAACACCCCATACCGACCTTACAAAAGAAATTCACGAACTGAAAGATGTCGTGAACACTCTTCAACAAAAGCTCGACATGGCGGTGGCTCCACCGTTCACCAATCATTCTCGTCTAGATCCCGATGACCTTCGTCTCCGCCTCACCTCCAGGTTAAGTTACAGCCACAAGTATAGGTCAGAGGCCGATCCTACATTTAATCCCAAAGAGAAGAGCAAAGAACATATAACCAGAAGCAGATCATGCTACCGCTGCATCATTCGAAGGTAGTACCGATTCCTCTCCTGACAAGGTCGCCATATGTGACACCTTTCGAAGATCAATCCACAAAAGGATGCATGAGTACTCTTCCCAAGAACAAAACTCTTGGAAGGTTATCCCCAAATATCATTCTCCGAAATAATTTCCCCTAAGGGAAGAATCTGGATATCCGTTATATGAGACAATCGAGAAGGCCAAATAACTACCTAACTTCTGAATGCCTCAATGCGACCTCTATGATGAAACTGGAGATCCTGGAGAACATGTTTATCAATTCGAAACAAACATGTTGCTCCTGCAAGTGTCAAACGCTATCATGTGTCGAGCCTTCCCTACCACTTTACATAAGGCTGTGCATGCATGGTTTAAGTCCTTACAACCAAGGTCTATACACTCATTTGCCCAATTATCAGATCTCTTTCAGAAACACTTTGTAAGCAGTCACTCCCGACGTAAGAACTCGGCGAGCTTGCTTAACATAGTGCAGAAGAAGAATTAGTCTATAGCCTATTACCTTGGACGATTCAAAGCAGCCACCTTAAAAATCAATAATCTTAACGAATCCATGAAATATACTGCTTTCCTTCGAGGGCTCCTACCGACCTCTAAATTTGTATTCTCTGTCAATAAGAGTCCTCCAGGGAATATGAAAGCTCTTCTCGAGAAGGCTAACAAGTACATACAAGTTAAAAAATACTTGGAGACACACAGAAGATAACGGGGAGAAGCCAAAGAAGAACAGAAGAAACGATCTCGGGAGTTGACTCCCCAAGGAGGGAAGACAAAAAAAACATTCCAAACATGATGAATGGCGTCCCAAAGACCCGTTTACCCTGGAGAATCTGACGCCCTCAATTCCAGACCATCACAAATACTAGAAGAGATCAAAGACAACAAAGCTTTTTAGTGGCCAGAAAAGATGAGATCTCGAGCAAACAAAAGGAACAGAGACTTGTGGTGCCACGTTCACAACAATCATGGCCATACATCTGACGATTGCGGATCACTAAAACGAGCAATCGAAGCTCTCATCAAACGTGGCCAGTTGAGAAAGTTTGTGGCACACACGGAAGGAAGACAACAGCCACCCCCAGCCATTGAAGAAAGAGAAGAATGGGAAGAGAATGTATGTATAATTAACACTATCTCTGAGGGATTAGCCGCAGGAGGCTCATCAGGACAAGCTCGAAAAAGCATATGCCAAGGAAGTGTGCATAACGAGCCAACCCCAAACAAGAAACATAAGACTGTACCTTTATCTACTATATCTTTTTTTGACAATGACTTAAAAGACGTGAAGACCCCTCACGATGACCCATTAGTCATCACCATCAAGGCTGGGAATTTTGATGTGAAACGTGTTTTGGTCGATAACGGGAGTTCAGTAGAAGTTTTATTTTGTGATGCATTCAAGAAGATGAATATTTCGACGGACCATCTTCGAAAGATGGATACACCGTTGTATGGATTCTCCAATCATCCAGTTGTAGTTGAAGGTGTTATCGCACTCCCAGTTGTGATAGGCACACCCCCAGTATAAGCAAACCTAATGCTTGATTTTGTGGTGGTAAAAGTCCCCTCTGCATACAATGCCATACTTGGACGACCAGTACTTAATCAGTTATAAGCTGTGGTGTCGACCTACCACCTCAAAATGAAGTTCCTCACGAAACGCAGGATTGGAGAGGTGAAAAGAGACCAGACCACAGCTCGTTAGTGCTACGTGACTTGATGCCGATCGAAGAACAAAGAAACGCTTATCATCGAAGACCTCTGGGAAGATGCGAAGATGCAAAGGGGCGAACCAGTCAAAGATCTCGTGAGCATTGAATTATATCTCGGAAAGGAGAACAAGACATTTTGGATATGTTCAAATCTTAAGGAAGACACTAAGCTCGAACTGGTGAACCTATTGAGAACCTATGCGGATATCTTTGTATGGACCGCCACAGACATGCCTGGGATTGACCCCATCCATCCAAGAACCTGTCAAGCAGAAGAAAAGAACCTTTGCACCAGAGAGGTAGGAGAAAATTGAAGAAGAGGTGGATAAACTCTTAACCGCCAACTTCATTGAAGAGATCTATTACCCTGATTGGATCGCCAATGTTGTCAGGGTTCTTAAACCAGGTGGCAGGTGGCGGATATGCATTGATAACACAGATCTCAACAAGGCATGCCCAAAGGATAGCTACCCACTTATAAGGATCGACCTTCTTATTAATTCTACTTTGGGCCATGAACTGCTCAATTTTATGGATGCATATTCTGGTTATAACTAGATTATGATGCACGAGGACGATGTCTCCAAAACTTCATTCATTACGGATAGAGGGTTATACTGTTACAAAGTAATGCCCTCTGGACTCAAGAATGCCGGGGCAACTTATCAACACCTGGTGGACTTGATCTTTCAAGACTTGATTGGGAAGAACATGGAAGTGTACGTCGATGATATGCTCATCAAGAGTGTCAAGTCTGAATTCCATGTCAAAGACTTGAAGGAAACCTTCGACATACTTCAGAAGTATAAGATGAAGCTAAACCCACCCAAGTGCTCTTTCGGGGTTGCATCGGGGATGTTTTTGGGATTCATGGTTTCTTAACTAAGAATCGAGGCAAACCCAGAGAAGATCAAGGCCATCCACACCATGACGTCCCCAAAAACTATTAAACAAGTACAAGAGTTGACAGGAAGGGTTGCAGCCTTATGAAGATTCATGGCTTGATCAGCTGAACATTGTCTACCATTCTTCAAAGCCATTATGAAGGCGAAAGACTTTGCTTCGACAAACGATTGTCAGAAATTGTTTGAAGAACTCAAGGCATACTTGGGCTCTTGTCCTCTACTTTCAAAACCACTTCCCGGAGAAGACTTATTTCTATACCTCTCAGTCACTGCGGTTTCAGTCAGCGCCGTTCTAGTCAGAGAAAGCGGATGGAGTCCAAAAGCCGATCTATTATGTTAGCAAGTCTTACAATATGTAGAGACTAGATACTTGAAGATCGAAAAGATATCACTAGCTTTTATCACATTGGCTAGGCGTCTCCGACAGTATTTTTAATCCCATACCATTGTAATTTTAACGAACCAACCACTTAGAAAAGTTTTACTGAGCCCCGAGGCATTAGGAAGATTAGTAAATTGGTATGTTGAGTTGGGATAGTTTGATATCCAGTATAAACCTCGCACTGCAATCAAGGCTCAAGCCTTAGCAAATTTCATCGTTGAGTGTACCTTACCTGAAGACCCCCCTCACTTGGTTATTTTTGAAGTTCCAAATCCCTAGAATCTTTATGTAAAGGGTTCTTCAACTATTGGTAGCAGTGAAGCATGATTCATTCTCATCATCCCAGAAGGTTTTGTTGTTGAGTATGCACTCCGCTTTGGATTCCAAGCCTCAAACAATGTAGCAAAGTATGAGGCCCTTCTTGCGGGAATAAGACTGCGACATGCTTTGAAGGTAGATTCACTATCAATACATAGTGATTCTCAACTGGTGGTCAACCATGTTTTAGGAGATTATGAGGCCAGAGATGAAAGAATGGCTTAATATCTCTAGTTAGTCAAGACTTTGGCATCAAAGTTAAAAAACTTCACCATTCGTCAAAATTCCTCGAGATCAGAATACTCAAGCCGATAAATTGTCGAGGCTCGCTTCAACTGAAGTCACAGATGTTCTACACTCGGTCTACCTTGAATTCCTCAAAGAGCATAGTATCAGTTCTCAAACTAAAATTAGAGTGGTAGATCAAGAACCTTCGTGGATGGACTCGATCGTCAAGTATTTGTATACTGGTGAATTCCCAAGTGAAAGACATGAAGCACGAAATTAGACTCCGAGAGAATCTCGACCCCACATTCAGTCACAGGAGAAACACCTTTCTTACTCTGCTATGGTACATAAGCAATGTTGCCTGTTGAGGTAGGAATTCCAATAATACGGGCTTTACACTTCAATGAAGAAGACAACGAAGTTAGACTCCGAGCGAATCTTGACCTAGTGGAAGAAGTTCGGACTCAAGCACATGAACGATCTGTTGTCATAAAACAACGAGTCGCGCTATTACATTCAAAGAGTTCGGTCTAAGCAGTTTAAAGAGGGAGATTTGGTTCTTCGCAAGTTAGAAGTATCTAATTCGAAGGCAGCAACGCGAAAGTTATCTCTGAATTGGGAAGGACCTTATCGTGTTATAAAGGTACTCAAACTAGGGCCTATACACTAGGAACACTTTCCGGAGATCCTATCCCTCGTACTTGGAATGCTGAGAATTTGCGGAAGTATTATCAGTAGCATCTTGCCCCAAGGCAAGACTCTTCTTTTTGGGGGATAAGGGGCTCAGACCTTGTCAAACCCCAATCTACTTTTCTAGAATAGCCTTTAGCAGATTTTTTGAATAAATGGGTTGTTAAACAATCCAATGTAAACTTTATCTTTTGCTCGAGCAATAAAGTTATTTTTCTAAGCATTATTGTAATGTGGCACAAACTTAGCTAAATATTCTGCCGGAGCAGAATATTAGCCAAACACTCTACCCGAGCTGAATGTCAAACTTAGTCGAATATTATGCCCGAGTAGAATATTTGGCTGAACTCTCTGCCTACGTAAAGTGACAGACTTAGACAAAACATTCTGCCCGAGCAGAATGATGGCCGATCATTCTGCCCGAGCAGGGTGTTGAACTCTTGCTCCTTTATAAATACATAAGTAAGAATAGGCCAACGATTTAGCTATAGATCCAAGTCCGTGAAGAAGCAAAAGTTAATGTGGGCATCATCATTCCACCCAACTTTTGTTTCTTCAAAACTTAGCCGAGCGAGAATGCTCGACTTCTTTGCCAACTCTTTAAGTGACGAATAAATAGTTTTGAGTCGAAGTAAAATTAAATAACAATGTGTGAATGGTAGAATAAACCACGAGAAACACATAGTGAAACAAAGTGCCATCAAATAAAAAGATAGAGTCTTTACAAAACCCTTAAAAGGGCATCAAAATACTTAAGTCTGAAAATACAGAGCCTACACATAAAAACTACATCTAAGGCTCGGGGGCGCCTGAAGGACCTTCCCCTAAGGATGAGAAGCTGCAGCATCCCCTGCCTCTGAAGGCATAGCAGTCTCACCAGATGGGGATACTACCGCAGGCATAACAAAATCATCCAAAGGGATGTCAGGAAAGTACTCAACAATCTCCTTGGCCTTCGCGAAGCCCATCTCGTAGATCTCCAGACCGTCATTCGTTCTCTTCTTTAGCCATTCTTCCCCAGCATTCCCGTCAAGGAAGTCACGAATGCCCTTATCTCGAGCCTTAGCTACCTTCTTCACTTCTTCGACCGCCTTCTTCTTCTCCCTTTTCAATCTCCTCTCTAGTGTTTCAATATAAGCTAGATAGTTAACCTCCCACTTGCTCAACTCTTCGGCACAACGGGTGGCCTCCTCTGCTTCCCTGATGGCATCCCTCTTTTGCTGAGCTTCATCAGCTGCCACTTCCCTCGCCATATCAAAGCGAGACAACATGGTAGAACCGCTGACTTACATCTAGAAAAGAAAGATTGGAGTAGTCAGTTGAAAATACTAGTTGAAAGAAGAACGTGACCGTGTATACAGCCTGGGCAAAAGAACAGGCGAAGGACTCATGAGTCTGATTTTGGAAGACTTCCTTGTCTTTAGGAAGAACTCCATGAAGAAGATGTTGCTCAGAGACTTGGCTGTTAGGCATCCCCATGTCGTCGCGCCTAAGGGTCCACCTAGGCCGAAAGATGGGGTCCTTATCAATGGACACTCCTTCAACAACCTGTGGGGATTGGTCAGTAGGAGTGACTCTTGCCTTCTTTGGAACAGGGGGCAGGTCTACACTTGGTTATTTTTCTTCCCTTTTTCCCTTGGCCTTTTGAAGGATGCCCACGAAGCCTCCTTGAGGTGATTTTTCACTTCCACTGGCCATTTCTGTGTAAAGAATGGAATCAATACAGGAACAAACATCAAAACCAAGTGAAAATCAAGAACCTATGTGAAGCAAACCTAGAGGTGCAGTTCCAGTGGATGACGCGCTAAGGATAACATGAGGGGGAGGAAGAACTGAAAGACCCGCTGGAATGGACATCCAGGAATAATCTTCCCATACTCTAACTGTTGTTCAGTAAAGGGCTCGTCAATGGAAAGGCCACCTCGAAGCTTGATATGGCTAAGTATGTGCTTAGTGAGGTTGGTGGGGGTAGGCTTGCCAAGATTTTCAAAGTCCTTACAATAAGGGTTCCAGTCTCTATCAAAGGGTAAATCCTCTTTATCTTCACGGCCAACAATATTAGACTTTGGACCTCCCTTCAGAAGCCGTTGCCTCCTGTGAATATAATACGAACCAGAACAGTTGGCAACTTCCTTAACAAAATAGATTTCGAAGAAGACTCTTATGAAATCTGTTCGATCTGGTTTGTATCCTGAAGTCTCGACCAAGTAAATAAGTCCGACCAACTTTCTCCAACTGTTCAGAACAAGTTGTCTGGGAGCCATGTGATAATGCTCGAAGAACCTAAGGGCAAAAGGGTGAAGGGGAAGTCTATATCCAGACTTTTCTTGCTCCTCGTATATCCCCATTTCGAACTTTGTTCCGTAGTTGGCTGACTCTTGCAGACTTGGAACTCGAGCATACCAACCTTCGGGAATGGGATAATCCCGAATCAACACCCTCAGATCTTCTTTAGACATTTAATTTGACATCTCATCAGCAGTGAACCAAGGTTTGGGATTTTCATTATCCTCAGCTCGGTCTTTTGCATGACCTAGCACATTCTTTGCTGGTAGAGTCTGCGACGGTTGAGAAGATGAAGGTGAAAATTGTGACACCCTCAACCCAGGTGACGTCACCGGGTTGAGTAATCGACCATAATCACATCAAAATCCTGTGCTAAATACAGAGCAACTACATCCTCATACTCATACATCATTAATAGACGCTCCAAAATACGTCCTTACAAAAAAATTTCTTACAAACATACATCGTACTGCAGCGGAAGACTTTCAAGTCTCTAAACAACATGAATGGTTACAACCTAATATACGACTGTAGCTGTGTGACTCTTATCAACCTATTTCATAGCTCAATCTTTACCTCACCATTTCTAGTTTGTCTTACCTCACACAACTTATCCCCTTGCTCAACTTTTCTAGCTTGTTTCTCTTCCCTTTTCTAGAGGGTTCTCCTCGATCAACCTTATAGCCTGCACAATACAACATAAGGAATGAGCGCAAATCACCCAGTAAAGACAACACGAGGAGTATCGTGTACAAATGATTCAAAAGACTCGGAGGAATAATAATCATCTCAACGATAGCAATGAATCAAGAGTAGTCAATAAATTTCAGCATCAACATAACTTGTCAAACGATAATTTTTCTTTCGTTAGACTGAGCGGCTTTAAGGCCCAACAGAACAACATTATTGCCACCTCCTCATGGACAAGACTGACTGACCGACTATGCAAGTGAACACTAAAGCAGGAAATTGAAAAGATAAACATCAAAGAAATAAAAGTCATTAAAATCATTAACATCAAAAGAAAATCAAATGCAATGCAACTCAGATACAACAAACTAGACTCGACCAGACATGACAGACTTGACTCGCGCAGCCTACATCCTCTTTTCCAGTGATCATATTTCACAGGCCATCCTCCTCATATATATGTCCCATTTTACAGGATGTTCATCTCAGTCTCAAGTAAATCGAAGAGAATGTCAACAAGCAGGGAACTCATTGAGAGTGCTTTCCCTAACCACGTTACAACCAAGCAACGACTTCATCAACGGGGTGGACTAAGGAAAAATTTATTCCACCTTATGTCCTCAACAACACAGCTCAACAAGGAATATCGGATCAGAAGATCAACCGGTGTTCAGACTTAACAACAAGAGTTCAATGTAACATCATTAACATGGCGGACTTGGGAGAAGATTACTGCAAGCCCTCAATAACGTTCTTATATAAAAGAAATGTCGACAACCAATAAGCGCCGACATTTCACAAGATGACCTCAACAATATCATCATCATGATAGGTGGACTCGGGAGAAGTTTGCCACAAGTCCTCATTAGTGTTCTCAAAGAGAAGAGATATCGTCTATCAATAACTGACGACATCTCATAACAACCACACGATAAACCCTACGCAACATCATCATCAACTTTAGGTATGCTAATCGAATCGGATCATAGCATACTAGGACACCCATCATCCTCACTAAATTCCATCAGTAGGGCGGACTAAGAGAATTTATTCTACCCTAAGTCCTCAACAGCACAATTCAAATATACGTATTCCGGTCGCAATGACTACCGGCGTCCAATCATAACAATAAGAATTCAACAACACGTTATCAACATGCATGCTAATTGAAACAATGAATTAGTATATCAGAACCGCATTGTCCTTGCTTGATTAGCTTATAGTAGAAGCAACTCGCAATCTCTGATCGCAACAAGTTGCATCACCTAGTTAAATAATACTCCGCTCGTTAGAAACCATTCAACATATACGCACTTCTTATTCTACCCCTTCTCATTTAACTGCTCACAGCGTTTTATGACGGCTCGTTAATTCGACCCGATAGCCGGATCCCTAACCCAGCCTTATTGACGCCTCCGCAATAACCACTCCCATTAACACCATTCCTCACTTACCACCACTCTGGACGCATAATATTGCGCGTTCCCAAAAAATTAGTGCCAACCTGGCAAATTACCAAAATACCCCTCTGATGGCCACTACATCACCAACACCCCAAAATCGCTTTAAAACTACTTTTTAGATGTACTGCATCATTTATGGATCAAATATTTCCTCAGAAAATTTTAAAGAAAAAGTTACCAAAACACCCCCTAGCGTCCATCAGCCCAACAAACATCTCAAAACTACTTTCAAATAATTTTTCAGGTGTCTCACATCCCTTCTCGAACTAACAAGTCCTTTAAAAAAACTTTACCGAAAAATTATCAAAATACCCCTCTCTGGGTGGCAAATTACCAAAATGTCCCTTGAGGGTTCCCGGCATCAGAGAAATCTCAAAAGTACTTTCAAACGCTATTTTAAACCTCCTGAAGCCATTCTTGAGCTAAAAAATATTTTACAAAAATTTTGCCCAAAAATCTCAAACCAGTGTCTGGACCGACCGCTTAAAAGTCTGTTCGGCCAAAAATAGCTAACGACTTTAGAATGACCCAAAAATTTGAAAAATAAAACTTCTCATCATCCTAGGATCCTCGTAAAATGTTCACGCAAAATTGCGCTAGTTTGGTATTTTAAATGTACCATAAAGTTCCAAAATTCCCACAACGGTTAACCCCCCTCAGAAAAATTTGAAACGTTTCTATGATGTAGGTCTCCTGAAAATAATTAGGATCTCTTTTTTGTACCTTGGCCAAAAATGAATCTAACTATTTTTAAAAATTCAAATTAGGACTGCTTTATTAATTTTCTACTTTTAGTGACAAAACAGTCACTGTTCACGTTACAACACACACTACCTCACCTTAAAACACACACTTTCTTCCTCATCTTCCCTCTGCCGTGCACCATACCCCCAAAATTCCTTCCATTGCTCACTGAATTACCCACACACATACTGGACTTTGACTGCTAATACGCACTCCACACAGTCCCTCCATCCCCACGCTACCTTCCCCCTCCCCTTTCCTCCATCCCCATGCCCCCTGCCCACACTTACCCACCCACAGCACCACACACAGCCCCACCTACGACTGCGCAAACCTCTCAGTTCTCACTTTCACACACCAAGACCCACTACACACCAACCCACTTGTACACCATTAATACACACACACACACACACACACACCTCACTGCTACCGTAGCAGCGATGGCACACACACACAAAGAGCACGGCAACAGCATTCTCCACACAGCCTACACACACCTACACCCACGATGCACCCCCCCTCCCCCAACAGCTACCAAGGCTGCTCCCTCTACCTTACCCCTCACACACACACGTAGATGCACACCCTTGTGCACACACCACACACTAATTAACACAGCTGGGTTCTCCTTCTTCACCCAATACCCCATCAATAACCAACAGGGAATTTAGCAAATTACAACCTTAATTGAATGGACGAGAAGAGAGATTAACCTTTAGGATTTGTTTTTTTTTTTTTTTTTGAACTTTTCCTTCTTATTTCTTTCTTCTCCCTTTCGTTCTCTGTTTCTTCTTTCTGCTGACCTCTGCTTGCTCTTCTTTTTTTTTTTTCTTTTTCGTTTCCTCTTCATTCCACCAAGTCATTTTCATTTCATTTTTTTTAATAAAGTAAACTCAATTACTCACTATTTATACCATATTCTGGCCAGACCCCGGGGGCCCGCTAAGAGGCCCGCATCGCGCGACACATCATCCAGTCAACGGTCAAATATTCAACGCCATAACCAGGTCAAAGCGTATCTCCTTTCGAGCATCTACAGGCATCACCAGTGCAGCGACATCAACAGTCAAACTGCTGGAAAAAGGAAGGGGTGGCCACTCCTTTCCTAAGGGGGTCGGCCACCCCTTTCTTCAGAGTCGGCCACCCCTTCCTTCAGGGGGTCGGCCTCCCCCCTTTGTTGTGAGGGGTAGGCCCCCCTTCCAACCCAAGGGGTCGGCCGCCCCTTCCTCAAGGGGGTCGGCCACCCTTTTGCCTTGCAAGTCATTCCTAAACTCCCGACATCATTCATCGCGCTCTCTACCATCCGAGCTCAACACCGATGGTCACTTGCGCCCCGCTGATGATACGTGCCCCCGGCACTAAGTATTGCTCCGCGACAGTCGTCGCTCCGCTGATGATACGTGCCCCGGCACTAAGTATTGCTCCGCAACAATCGTCACCGCGCCCTTGCACCCCACTGATGCTACATGCCCCCGGCACCAAGTATTGCTCCTCGACAGTGCTCCGGCACGAGGACCTCTCCCTGCGGCATGGGCTGAGCGCCATCACGGGCTTAGTGCCATCGCCGGCTTAGTGCCATCGCCGGCTTAATCAACTGCGGGACGGGCTATATGCCATCGCCGACTCAATCAAACTGCAGGACGAGCTGTATGCCATCGCCGGCTCAACCAAACTGCGGGACGGGCTGAGCGCCATCACGGGCTTAGTGCCATCGCCAGCTCAATCAAACTGCGGGACGAGCTGTATGCCATCGCCGGCTTGATCAAACTGCGGCATGGGCTGAGCGCCATCATGGGCTTGGTGCCATCGCCGGCTCAATCAAACTACGGGATGGGCTATATGCTGTCGCCGGCTCAATCAAACTGCGGCATTGGCTGAGCGCCATCACGGGCTTAGTGCCATCGCCGGCTCAATCAACTGCGGGAGGGGCTGTATGCCGTCATCGGCTTAATCAAACTGCAGCATGGGCTGAGCACCATCACAGGCTTGGTGCCGTCGCCGGCTTAATCAACTGCGGGACAGGCTGTATGCCGTCGCCGGCTCAATCAAACTGCGGCATGGGCTGAGCGCCATTACGGGCTTAGTGCCATCGCCGGCTCAATCACCAGGGCCTATGGTCCTCTCATGCAGGATGGGCTCGCAACCCTGGAACCATCGTCGGCACAACCTTGAAGCCACCGACACCACACTTGCAGGGAGCTCCTACACGAAGACTTCACCGTAACGGACCCTAAGCACCAAGCTGTGACCAGGGTCACTCATGTTACTCATGTTGCTTGGGATCATCGACACCACCAAGGCAATGACCCACGGGTTACTCCGAGATGGGAGTAGGTCCTTGGAGGGCATCGGGCCTAGTCCGCCTGGCAGTTGGCTACAGGGGCAACCCTCACCGCTGCCAGCTTCTCTGCGCGTCTCTTCACGCACCTTGTGGGATTCCGTAAGGGCTTGGAACGGAGGCTGGGGCAACGGGCTACTTTGACCATGCTACCACAGCATGATTAGTCTCCTTAGACAGGCAGGAGATGTTGCAAGGGCAGGGCAGCAGGAACTTAGGGACAGACAGTCCCAACGGAGAATCAGTTCTTTGCCCCCTGGGGTCGTGTTGTTCCCAGGGGTGACACATGTCAACTTATGACACATGCACATTTTTGCCTATAAATAGTGGACTTTGGAGCTTTTCCAAACATCTTTTTTCTCATTTATACTTTTCACTTTCTCTCTCTAAAAAGACATTCTCTCTAGAATTCTAGTGAGAGAAACACACTTGGACTCACGACTCCGGACCCTCGATGCAGCATCCTTGACACGGAGTGTCTACTGTAGGCCCTGTTCGTCATTGCCTTGCCTGTGCGGCGCTGCCAGCCCTCGTGACCTGTCTGGGGGGCCTTGCTCTCAGCCCTTACCCCGTCCTTGCTGTCTCCCGCTTTGTCTACCTGGAAGCTGACTCAGACTACATCCCTTGTGGCACCTCCACGTAACATCAAACCCCTTTCTGCATCAACATTTTGGCGACTCCGCTGGGGAGGTGAACATTGTGTTGTAGTCTGCTACACTTAGGCATCATGCCTATGCAACTGCGAACTACGAGGGCTACCAGCCAGAGCCTTATCCATCCCGTGCAAGAAGAGGACCACCCGGTCGAGCAAGAGGGGACTAGTGCCCCTCATCCCTAAGGCCACCCCATGTCTGACGTGCAAGTTGCAGTCAATGCGGCCATTCAGCAGTTCACTCCTACTATAGCCAGCATACAAGACTCGCAAGCCACTCTCATGATCGCTATGAAGGAAATGCAGAGATCCATGCAGATTATGGCCTCACAGCAAGTCATTCCACCAGCCCAGTCCATAGGACCTGGGCCATCCCCTGATGCCGCCCAGGCCCCAGTGTCACGACCACTACCGCCTCAGCCTTCCAGACCCTTGACGTTGGGACTACATCCCGCGACGCCATCACACAGACCGCAGCTAAATCCGGGACCGGTGCTGCATCAAATCATCCCTGTTACTGCACCACAGCATCTACCGGCCAGAAGTTCTTCTAAAACTCATGAGTCCATCGAGATGGAGCCCAAACCCTACCTGACGGAGCAACGTCAAACGACCGGCCAGGTGGTGGACATGTCTTACCTAGCCACCCACGCTGCCGCACACGTGCCCGTGGCAACGCTTGCCCCGTATCGTCCTCCTGCTCCACCAACCTACCCAGTTACACCGTTAAGGGGCTCGGGGGCTCAAGGAGCCCCAGCCAGCCATCAGCCGCTAGTTGGCCAGGAGGAGCCACTCCCTCATTATGTCTCCAAAGCCAACTTTGATGCACTCCTCCTCCGGCTGTCACAGCAGTCTGCACCCGGCTCACTAACTCAATGGACAGACCGCACGCCATATGCCAACGAAATGGCCACTGTACCCTACCCACTCAGATACAAGTAACCCACTTTCGTGCTCTTCAATGAGCGTGAAGGAAACGCGTGTGAGCACTTAACAAGATTTGTCGGCTCATTGGAATAGTATGGCCCGGGCGATAGTTTGAAGCTGAGGGAGTTTCACAAATCCCTTACGAGCTTGGCATACACTTGGTATCATCAGATCCCCGTGGGGACAGTCCATTCCTGGGATGAGATGGCCCAACTATTCTTGGACAAATTCCACTACGAAGCCGAGTGCATCACCATAGTGGACATCGCCAGTATACTCCAGAATTTCGGCAAAGACTTAACCAAATATGTGCAACGCTTTCACCTTATGTGCCTCGAGTGTACAGATTTCAACAAGGACGAGACATTGGTCCCCATATGCATCCAAAACATGAAAGACATCTACCGGTGCACATTGAGAACTTGCAGTTGAGGTCTTGGGGGCACCTCAAGGAAGCAGCGCGACCTACTTACAAGACGGTCGACCCTATCAAACCATGGAGGACTCGCACGCAGAATGCATTGCTGGCCTCGACAAACATACCTAATGCTCAGCGCGATAGCAACAACACCAACCATAATAGTGTCAGCAATTACGCTGGCTCCAAGCGTTCACTCCCGGATAGGGACCAACGCCCTGACAAACGAAGACAATAGGAGACCCCATTGCCTTTCCATGTGACCTGAATACTATGAAAGAACTCTTGACAGAGTGGGTTGTTAATGACTGCAACTTCAGACTCCCACCTGTGCGGATCCCCATCACGGACGAAGAAAGAACCCACCCCAATGACTGTCCCTTCTATCAAGCCCTTGGCCATCCTCTCCAGAACTGCAACACACTACGAACCATCTTTACGAGAAAGGTATTCAGGTGCGGAAGAACAATGATGTGCGTAAGGACCCTTACCCGAACCATGGCAACAACAACCGAGGGCATCAGGTGCTCATGGCCGTTACAGACCACGCCGAGCCTCTAGTCCCCGAAGTTCCTGCAGGGGTCTCCTCTATGGTCACATCTTGTATTCCTCCCACCCTTCAACCAGCGTCCTCAGTCGGACAGATGACGAAGATTAAAAGCTTTTTTTTTGATGAAATGGGGTTCTCACCCATGGCACGGACTTACCTTTCAAACTATCTGATCAAGGTGTGAATTTAGCATTAGGGGACCCAAAGTTTTGAGATGAATATAGATTCTAATTGATTCAAGCTTTATGCAAAGGGAAACATGACAAAAGGACTGCTACTGAATTTCTCTTGCACTTCTAAACGATCATTAACTCATGGCGCATAGAGAACAATATTTTTTGTAATCACCTTCATTTCAAATGGCCATAGAATTAGAATCTACTTGGGTAGCTCTTTGGGGAGAGACATTGCCTTATCTGGGGCCGTGAACCAGGTGATAACAGGGTTTTTTTTTACTCTATCACACATAATTAACCAAACTAAACATTGTAACAATTGCGAACATCAATTATCTATTAGTGCCATCACCAAAAAAAAAATACATTCTTAATGCTACCAACATCATTATTATTTGCCAAGAGCCAATTTTATTTATTTATTTATCTTAGTAAGGAATCTATTAGCTTATTTTAATTTTATGATCATGCTATTATTGTATAAATATATATAATCAATATACAAAATAACAAAATTAACAGTTGTAGCAAGATACAATGGTTGCAAAATGTAACGCCCCCGGGAATCCGGAGCTCCGCTGCCCCGAACTCCCGGAGCGTTAACCTACCGGATCACATCAAACCTGTCAGATCTGTTCACTGACACATATTCTCAATCAGTGAATCCAGCATCAACTCTGGTTTCTCAAGAAAATATTAGATTACAACCGCTTAGCTTAACTATTACAGTTTTGGTCCTTCGCAATTCAAACTTCTAAGAACCAATTAACAGTACCGACCTGCACAGGGGTCTTCCTATACAATAGTGATGGGCTCACCAGAATCTCACACAGACTCTAACCCCATTCCTGAGCAATCTACTACTGATCATCACCTGTAGAAGGGAGTCAAACGAATGGTGAACTTTTGAGAGCTCAGTAAGGTCGTACAAGGACTAATAATAGAGTTACAAAGCGATTCCAAAGAATACAACCGACGAAACTTTCTAGAGTACTTCAGATGGTTAAAAACTCAATGATTTCCAAAAAGATCAAAAACTCATCAGAAATAGATACCAAAATAAACCAGACAAATACGACGGATTCTAAAACAATCAATAATAGATCATTTCTAGAGTCATCATTTCCAAAATACAATGAAGATTTTTCGAAGGATTTTAACAGAAGCACAAATTATTTCAGATAATACTTTTTAGACATTTCCGTAACAGTCACGGCAGTATACAGAGCAGATAAAATCAAAATCAACGTTGATCCCGGGCGGTCGCGATGCCATTCCGGCAAAGCACAGAAGTGTACACATGAATGATGTACCAGAATATAATTACTAGTCATACTGGGTACTAGCTGCATTCCATGTAGGATTCAGACCAGCCTTATAACGCCTCCCCACAGAACAGAACAGATTCCCAGGTAAACACAAAAAAATCAACAATATCAATGAGCTTTAAAATAAGCTTAATTTACCAGAATTAGATCGGATTTCGATAACCATAACATACCGTATAAGTCATCATTCAAAATTTCAGAAGAAAATCACAAATAAACTGCAAAACAATTGTAAATAGTTATCGGATTTAGGCACAACAATTCAGAAGAACGGATACAAACATTGATCAGATTTGCTCAGCATGCAATAATAGGCGAGCATCACAGGCTTTCTAAACAATCGATTCAGGTTCAATATTAGGGTTTTCTGGACAATAATATACTGATAGCAATACACAGTTCAGAGTTTGGCATTAGCCATGAGTAAATCAAATGAGTACTTATGAGTACGAGTTATCTGAATAAGGATTCGGACGAAAGTCTTTATCCAAGGTTCAGATAGAATCTCTTACCTGGATCCGCAGCTAGCTTATCCTAACCTGAAAGTCTTTAATGTTAACCTAAACGGAATAATCGAACCATTAGAATGTAGACTACAGCAAAATATTATAACTTAATACAGACTCACACATACTCCCAAAATGAACCTCCCCTCACCGGGTATGTAAAATTACCGAAATGCCCATAGGGTATAAAATTATCAAAATACCCTTCTTGGACATAAATTACCAAAATGGTCTTCCCATAAGTAGAATCACATAAATAAGCTTCCCATATGTAAATTTATGCAAAATACCTTTCTTAGGTCAAATTACCAAAATACCCCTTTAGGATGGCAAATTACCAAAACACCCCTATGGGTTTCCGACACCAAAAAAATCTTAAAAATGCTATTTTAAGCATCCTGATATCATTTTTTGGCCTAAAAATTATTTTAAAGAATTTTTGTCCTAAAATTCCGAACCAGTGTCCGGACCGAGCGCTAAAAAGTCACTTTAAAAAAAAAAAACAAAATACCTATCAACCTCAGAATGATATGAAATTTTAAGCAATAAATCATATCAGTAAAATAAGATTTTTCATAAAATATTTAGATTAAAATAACTTGGTTTACTAGGTTAAATAATTCACTAAATTCCTTAATCGGTACCCCAATTTAGCACTCTTCACGGACCCCAAAAATTTCCAAAAAATTCCATAGCGTTTGTCTCGTAAAAATAATGGGGGTTACAGTTTTAGACTTTATCTAATTTTGGCCCTAACTATTTATAAAAATTTGTTGAAAAAAAATTGCCTAAAGGAATTTCTAACATTAGCGACAATTACGCTTACTATTTAGATTATTACACACACTATTACACCTTCACCCACACACACTTGTCTTCTTCCTCTATTTTCTTCACAGCTGAGACCCTCACTTCACGCAACTCTGAAATTCCTAAACACACACACTTTACAACCCTAAAATATGTATATATACACCTATAACACACAATAACACATAATCAAACCCATGATTCATATACACACTCACACCCGTGACACACACACACACACACTCCGAAGAACACACACACACACACACCCAGTTATGGTCCCCTCTGCCGAGTTCCACCACAGTCACCAATCTTCCATATCACAACCATACACATATAATTAAACTTTCAAGTCCCTCTTGTAAATCCTCACCCGAAGCACACATACTGTCACATGTTCTACACACACTGAACACACAGTAAACACACGTAGCACACTACCTCAACCCACGGCACACAACAAACACACTAACTACACACCCTAGAAGGGGCAGAGGATTACCCTTAATCTTCCCTCTTTCTCTGAATTTTTCTCTTTTCCCGCAGTCCCCTGCTCTTGCTCTGTTTCTTGATTCTTCTTCACTGTTTGTTCTTCTGTTTTCCTCCCCGAATTCTCTCCTCTCTTTTTTTTTTTTTTAAGCAATTACAAAAAGTCCAATTGCATGGTCACCAAACCAGGTGGCCGTTAAACATAATTTGACCCCCAAAGTTTTGACACCTAATCCATACTTTCAGAAATTGCAAAGAAACCCCCCAAAATTTTCATAATTGCAAAATAACCCCCAAATTTTATATAATTACATTTAAACCTCAAAATTATTCTAATCATGATTAATTTAATTAAACATGATTAAAATATACACTATCATTCATTTAAAACAATTTCATCATTAAAGCCATAATTTGCATTTATGCCCCCATAGTTTTTCCAAGATTACAAAAATGCCCCCGAAAATTTGAAAACTATATTTTTGCCCCGAAATATTTTTAAGCTCCTATGCACTATCAATACCGGAGTATTGCTCAAATTTAATGCCCGTTTATTTTTCGGAGCCCCGATGGATATTTTAACCTACTCTTGATGTTCGGGATATTACACAAAACCTAAATATGGTAGATGAACTTTTAGATAGAATGTTCGGCCCATCTGTATAATCAACGTGCAACTACATGGTGTGGGGGATTTTTTTAAATCCCCATAATAGGTTGATTGAAATTGAACTTGGTTGCATGACGCCAAAGATTCAGCCCACGGGACATAAAAATAATGAATATTTATTTAAAGATTAAAGTTGAACTCCATATCCCGATGTCGAAGCAGAGACCATAACACATCAAGATAATCAACATTCAACAACTTAAAATGTAATGCCAAAAAACACTACATTCAGTCAAGCAGACATTTGCACTGCGTGAGGCCAGAATACTGAATACATATGTGGGGATCGATATTTAAATATCCACTGATTTCAATTTCATTAACATGTTGATGCCAAGGAAAGTGGGTTTGAAGTCGACGTGGAGACGCCACAAGGAATATAGTCCGAGTCAGATGCTAAGTGTGCTGATATGGGACACAGCAAGCGTGGAGCAAGGGCAGAAACTAAGGCCACGTTTGACGCGGTTTTTTTTCCTCTTTTTTTTTTCAATTTTGAAAATTGGAAAAACAAAAGTGCGTTTGGTAACCATTTTTTTCCTTCTCCAATTTAAAAAACCAGTTTTTAAATTGAAGGGTGAAAAAAAACTCCAAAAATTGGTTTTTTTTTTTCACTTTTGGTTTTTTTTTTTGAAACCACCACCACCACCCTCCCACCACCGGCAGCCACCTCAGGCGACCACCGTCGGCCACCGACAGCCACCTCCGGCCGCCGACGACTGCCGGCAGCCACCTCCGACTGCTGGGGACCACCGCCGGCGACTACCGGCAGCCACCGCCGGCCACCACCACCGTCGACCACCGCTACGTCCCACCACCGCCACCACAAACCACAAAAAAAAAGTCAAAATAAAAAAGGTTACCAAACACCCAAAAAAAACTAAAAAAAAATATGGGTTATCAAACACCCACTTGTTTTTGCAAAAAAAATAAAATTAAGCTGCTCTTTAAAAATTGAAAACCAAAAAAAAAGTTTTGTCAAACCAACCCTAAGGGCTTTCCAAACAGAGCCTGAGGGTGGCAGTACTGGAGGGCGATGGCGCACGGTGAATACACGACGACAGTAAAGTAACAATTCGATGCTTAGGTCCAGTCTAGGTCCTGTATGTTTCTCTCTTTAAGATTCCCAAGTGAAAATGTTGAAGCCCCCGTATGAATTCTCAAGACCTCTATTTATAGATATTGAGATGATGATGTCATCAATTGACACGTGGCACTCCCCGGGAGTGACACATCATCGAGGAGGTCCACAGCTGCTGTTGCTCCATGGACTGTCGAATCGCATATCCAGTCGCCCTGCCCCGCACAGCGTCACTCTGTCTGTCCAGAAAGACTGGCTTCCACAGTGCCGATGTTGCTAGAGAACCCCTTTGATCTAGCCACCAATCCAAGCCATTGTAGAGTCCCACAAGCCTGGCAACGGTAAAAAAGACCTGACGCCCAACTCCAGGCAGACTAGACGCGATGCCCTTCGAAGACCTGCTCCCGTCTTGGAGTGGCAGAGGAGTTATAGTCCCTAGGGGTGCCAACGCAAGCCCCCAGTGCTGGAGCACGTAGGCCAGTCAAGCGGACACCTTAGCGGAGATAGTGTCCCATGAGGAGTCGCCTATCCCGCAAGCCGAGGTAACATCTTGGAGGAGCCATCTACGTGGCAGAAGGGAAGTCTTCATGCCGGAGCACTTGGAGCTCCCTGGCAAAGATAGTGTCTTAGAAAGCGAGCCTATCCCCGTAGGGAAGTCCTTGTGCCAGAGCACTCGAAGTGCATCAAGGTAGCATCTTGGAGGAGGATTCTACCCGACGGCCTGAGGTGGCATCCCGGAGGAGCCGTCTACCTAGGGAAGGGGAGTTGAAAAGCTTCCTGACGGAGATAGTGTCCCAGAGGAGTCACCTATCCTCGCGTGTGAGTCCTTGTGCTGGAGCACTTGGAGCACATCAAGGTAGCATACTGGAGGAGCCGTCTACTCGACGGGCCAAGGTAGCATCCTGGAGGAGCCATCTACCTAACAAAAGGGAATTCTTCATACCGGAGCATCTAGAGCTCCCTGGCGGAGATAATGTCTTGGAGGACTCGCCTATCCCCGTAGGATGCTGCACACTCCGGATAGTGGGTAGAAGCATGTTCCACGACCAAGGCAAGGTGCGCATGGTGTGACAAAAGGATGGACCAGCGCAAGGTGCGTGGTAGTGTAATGTAGAGCCAGGGAGCGCGACTGTATCAGCGGCACGACGCATGGGCGCAGAGGAATGTGTATGGTGTTGGGGCAACTGTAGTGCGAAAGAGAGCTTGGAGATGTGGCTGTATCAGCGGCGCGGCGCATAGGCGTGACAGAGTGAGTGAGGTGTCAGGGGCACGATAGTGTGACAAAGGGCCTGAGGGCGCGGTTGTATCAGTGGCGGGGCACATAGGCACGACGGAGTGTTGGAGACGTTGCGCGGGCGATGGGTGACGAGTGTCGCAGAGACTGCGCCCGGGCTACGAGTGTCGCAGAGACGGCACCCAGGCGACGGGTGTCGTAGAGACGCTGCCCCGAGCGAGGGGTAACAAGCATCGCCGAGGCGGCGCATGGGCGCAGGCTACAGGGGTCGCGGAGACGGCGCCTGGGAGACGGGCATCGTGAAGTCGGCATACGGACTCGGGCGACAGGTGTCGTGGACGATGCATGGTCCCTTGAAGAGAAGTGAAGGTGCTAAGGGGGGAGGCCAAAGGCCAACCTTGGGGGAAGGCCAAGGCCAACCTCCTTGGGCAAGTGTCATGGCACGCCGACGGGCGACGTGTCACATGCGACAGTCGAAGCGTGATGAGGCGTCACGCAAAAATGAATTTCTTAGTGACAAAGTAACGTAGAAAAAGTGAGAAGTGCACGTGACTTAAGCATGCATGAGTTTTGACCGGTTGAAAATGTTGAATATTGACTGTTGCCTGAGTCAACGTGTTGGGCAAAAATGGGACCCCCCAGTGAACTTTTGGGTGCGACCAGAGTAAGTTGGAAACACATGTAAATAAATCATTAATTCCTATAAAGATGGAGCGTGAAAACATTGTGAATTTAGCATCAGGGACCCGAAATTTTGAGGTGAATATAGATTCCAGTTGCTTCAAGCTTTATGGTACGAGAAACATGACAAAAAGATTGCTACTGATTTTCTCTTGTACTCCTAAGAGATCATGGTGCACAGAGAACAATATTTTCTTGTAATTTCCTTCGTTTAAAATGACCATAGAATTCATGAATATCTACTTGGGTAGCTCCTTCGAGAGAGGCATTGCCTTATCGTAGAACCCTTAACCGGGTCATTGCAGTGTCTTTTCGACTCTATCTCATATAATTAACCCAACTAAACATTGTAAGAATTGCCAACATCAATTATCCATCACTGCCATCCCTAATAAATACTTTCTCACTATCACCAACGCCATTAGTCTTTATCAAGAGCTAATTTATTCATTTAACTTGGTAAGTAACCTGTTAGCTTACTTTAATTTTATCATCATGCTATTACCATATAAATATATAACCAATTCACAAATTAACAAAATTGACAGTTGTAGCAAGATACAGTGGAGCATGAAAACATTGTGAATTTAGCATTAGGGGACCCAAAATTTTAGGTGAAGATAGATTTTAGTTGCTTAAAGCTTTATGGAAAGGGAAACATGATAAAAGGACTGCTACTGAATTTCTCTTGCACTCCTAAGAGATCAGTAACTTATGGCGCATGGAGAACAATATTTTTTGTAATTCCCTTCGTTTAGAAGGGCGTGGTTGAAATTTGATTATGTGGAGTGAAGAGAACCAAAGAAAAAAAGTAGGATGGAAGCTCAGGTTTTGGGGATTCTACCCCGGGCATAACTGGATAGGATATATCAATTGCCATGATTTTATAGAGTAAAGATTAATGCATGAGTTCCTTATGAAAAGTTTAAGTCATGAGAATTTGTAGAAGATTGACGAGTTTAAGAAAGTTGATATTTGAACAATATTCAAAGAATCGGAATGCTTCATAAATTTTGATAGATATCTGTTGCAAATGCCGCAATTTGCATGGAATTTGACCCTGTTTCTTTTGGCATGCTATGTGTTTGGATATGTCGCAGTATTGATTAGTTTTTGTATAAATTGCCAAAGTATGTGAAGAATAAAATAAGATATAATTAAATACATTTTGCATTTCTTGGCCAAGATTAATAGACGATCAACACTGATTTGTCTAGTGCTGGTGAACCAATGGTGGAACACGAGTATCACTTTTTATATGCCATTTGGAAATTAACATTTAACCCTTTTAAAATTTATGTGATCACTAAGATATAGATGGGTGAACGTCTCGTGATTTGGATTATAGGGGCCGAGAGAGGTTTTAAATATTAATATGTACCTCGTTATCAGGTGCATTAGTCATAAGGGACTGGTCCTATCATCTCTACCCCCTCAGAACAACAAGAAAAACCTTCCGTCTGTCACTACAAATTAATATTAGAGAATGATGACATTCTATCAAGTCCTCAAAACACTAACAGAAACTTATCTACTAATGGAAATGCTCACTCACTCTTGCGAACAATATCATAGCAAATGGTTCAGTCCTCCTTAGAGAAAGGAGAGTGACTATTCAGCAACAACAATAACATGCTTTGCAATGAGGGACTTGTTATAAATGATGCTCATGAAATTAGCACAAAATCACCAAAACCTAAAATTGAAAGGCATAAAAGAATTGAAAGGCATAAATTAATTTAAAGCTTTTAGCAAGACAGATGCCTAAATGCGTGACTCTTTATATAATAAAACAAGTTTAGGAGTAGGATTATTTTCTGACTTTTTGGCTTCTTGATAATAACTAGTGTAGAAACTACCTTTATTTACGTTCTCTTATGCTTTTTTGTTGTTGTTGGAAATTTGCGGTTAGAACATAAATAGGTTCGTGTCATCAAAATCATCATCTGAGCATTCTATTTTAAACATGAACTCTTATGTAAATATGAAAATGGAGTTATTGTTAAAGCATTTGCAACAAACATGCTTATAAGCATAAAATAAAATATGCTCATTCAAAAGCCAAGAGCAACTACTCTTCCAACTTCCAAGTCAGAGCACAGGACAAACATAATTAAAGAAACAAACGTGTTCATGACCACCCCATGACTACATGTAAATATTGATAAAATTAAAACAACGATTATACGGTAAATAATTATAGTATCAAATTAACAAATTATTAAGTTATGATAAATGTGATCGAGAATCATACTTTCTAAATTTGTTCAAAAAAATCTTATGAAATTTTTTTACGTAACGTACGGATACAAATGTATAACAAAGTGTGTTTATACGTTGTAATAGTAATAGTAATAATAATAATATAATATTGTAGAATTTGTACGTCGCTTTCTCCGGGGGGACGAGAAAAAATAATAAAACGAAACAATGGCAAAGGTTTTAATATCAAATGATTACGACAGCTTGACAGCTCAGCTTCATTGTTAAAGCTCAATTCCACAGTATTGTCATCATCCGTACAAATGACCAACCAAGATTTTGCAGAGAATCCACAGCCACACACTCTCACACCGTCTGAACTCAAAACGGCGACCCATCCTATCCTTCCAGCCGATCGAGCCACCCATAGCAAACCCTCTTCAGCTTCACCTCTACTGAACTGGTAATCAAGGTACCAGCGATCAATTGTTTAGTTTCTTTGTTTGTTCTAGGGTTTAAGTTTTCTGAATTTCTTCTGAAATTTGGGGTTGATTTGAACTTGGTTGGAGGATTACCTTTGTCTATGTTTATCTTTTCTTGGCCCTTTGATTAAATTCTTGATGAGAGGACTACATGGGTTAGGCAAGATTATTGATAATTACTCTAGATATGAACTAGTTTGGTCGGTAAACATTGTTGGGTCTATCTTTCCTTGGGTCTCTGACCGAATTCTTGATCAAAACCTACATGGGTCATGCAAGAAAATTGGTAATTATACAAGAAATTTACTAATGTGATTCGTGAACATTATTGGGTTTATCTTTCTATCAGTCCCTGATCAAATCCTTAAATGAAAATCTACGTGGGTTATGGGAGAAAATTGATTATTATTCAAGAGTCTAACTATTTTGATTGGTTACCATTGATGGGTATATCTTTACTTGAACCGTGATCAAATTCTTAGTGAAAATCTACACGCGTTACATAAGAAATTTGTTATGGTTCAAGAAATAAATTAGTTGATTCTTAGTCATTGCTGGGTTTCTTTATTTTTAGCCTATTATGTGGTACCCCTCAGTAACATTACAAGACATGAAGAAACACCGACGGTCTAAAGCTAAAATTGATGTGGTGTTGCAATCTTTAAAAAATTCCTAGTTAGGCGATTAAATTGATGGTTATATTTAGTGTCACGTGGTCCTGAAAAATGGAGTTATTAGTCTAGATATATTTTATCCTTAGTTCAATTTGGAGAACTTTTTTCATCTTGAGATGTTTCTGCTCAAGTTATCAGATGGTCAATATTTCAGGTTTGATGTCTTCCGAAGAACTTGGTATATACTTCATGTTAAGGTTATTAATTGTTCCGATCACATTGGATGTTTATGATATGATTTTATGTTGTGGGTTTTCTTTAATACTTATTATGCTGCTTATGTTCTTCATTGCACTCTGAGTTATTTTGTTGAATATAGTTGTTGACTTATTCTGACTGGGGTGTAACTGCTAGTAAGGAATTACTCTGTCTTGTGGTCAAATATGGTCGGGTTCGAGTTGGGAATTGGCGGAGAATTAATGTGGGGTTTCAAGTATAGATTAAAGAGTTGGATTTTCCATTCTCTTTGAAGGATCTACGAGGGACGGGGGGCGGTATTCAAACCACATGGAGAGAGAAAAAACAGCATCCTTCGGTTTCACAATTTCACAATAGGCTTTTACTACTCAAGTTTATTTGAACAGGTCATGGCCTCAACCCCACCTCGCCAATAAGACTCTTAACCGAACTACATGTGTTTCTCTGTTATTGTGTTAGTTGGGAAGATGATTATTGTTGGTGCTTAAACTGCAGATCCAACAGTGTGCTTCATTCCTATCCGTAGTCCTAGACTAATGAATCAGGCCGGAGGACACCCTGTCTCATCAATTATCTGAGAATGCATGGGTTCCAGGAAATAAAGAATCTATGATATTTTCTGGTTGTACATTCCTTGTCCTTATCTTTTTGGCATTGTTTACCAGTGGAAATGTATTAAATTGTGCAGCAGGTTGAACCAGATGTTCCATAATGTTTTGAAAATTAGTTAAGTTGGATTATGTAGAGTTATGGGTCCTGATCTAGAGCTTAAAGGAAGATCAGAAATTCTAATGGAAGGTTTGACTACTAAAAAGGATGGAAGTCTTGTGAAAGTACCTGAGGAAAAGCAACTGATATGTGCCAGTAATTATGAGGACAAAACATATGAGATGGAAGCTTCTCTGGATAAACAGATCGCAGCACATATAGGTCAAGATGTAGATGCCAACATTGTTGAGTGTATTAATTCTGGTGACAGCGCGTTAATCAAAGCTGAACGTTATGATGCAACTGAGAATTCAACCTCATTTGACAACTCTCTGTCTGGAGTCGAGAATGGTGTAATTTTGGGTGATAATGAAGTTGTGTCTGAATTACAAGGTGATGCGGCACTTTCATTTGACAGCTTTGGTGACTTTTATCGAATGAGGTACTTTTCTTCACATTCGGGAATCTTGCTCTTCATTTTACTTTTTTTATTTTTAGATTAGATACAAAAAGTGCGCCTTGAAAAAATTGATGAGAAGTTGAAGACTAGGCTTGAAAATTTCAGTAGAGGATACTTGAAACACCCCCCCGAACACGCGCACGCCAGGAAAAAAAAAAAGTGAAAGTGGAAACAGTGTGAATAGATCAAAAGATGTAAGCAGGTAGAAACCCTCATCGAATCAAGCAAGAGGTTTTCAATAGCCTACAATTGACAGTCTTATCATGATGTGGCTTACTGACACTTGTCTTTGTGGTGAGATTGCAGTTAGTTTTTGATACTTGTTTCAACAAGCTTATTCATCAAGTCTCTTTACAAGTCTTGGTGTTAAAATCTTAGCCATTTTAATGGGGAAAGATAGTTATTTTACGGGTAGTTGTATAACTTTTGTTGACCTCAAGTATGTGCTGTCAATTCATTTGATAATTCTTTTTGTATAGAGGATCAAGAAAGATAGCAATCTGACAACTGCAGTCCATTCCTTGATGTTTTCATTCCACATGTTTGTCACCTAAATCTTTATTGGGTACTTTTAACAATAAGAGATTAGGAGAATTATCTTTTTTCCTTTCTTTTCAGTTTAAAACTCTTGGTTTTGATATTTTCTTTTTGAATTAGTTCTAATTGTAAAGTCAAGCTAAAATGAAGGAATTGCCTCTTTAGTCTTTCCTCTTTATTGTCGCATAATATCCACAACATCTTATTTTCTTGATTCCGTATTTATGCTTAGTTTGAAATAGTTTTCCTTTTATTAATTTATATAGCTGCTTTTCCAGGAAGAAAAGGTTGACTTCTCACTGGAGGACATTTATCAAACCACTTACGTGGCGCTGTAAATGGATTGAATTACAAATCAAGAAACTTCAGTTGCATGCAAGGAAATATGATTCACAACTTTTAGTAAACAAACAAAGAAAGCAGTCTAAATTGGAGAACTTTGTATTTGAAGGTTTTTGTTCAAAGTCATTGCCGTACTCTAGTGACAGCAAAAGAGAAAGAGCCATGAAGAGAAAGAAAAGAAAGAGAATTGAGGACACAATGGATACAGCAGCATATATGTCACATCATAATCTGTTCTCCTATTATGGTATTATTTAAATGTTGTTCTCAAGTTGTCTTTCATGTGATTAACACCAACCCCCCCCCCCCCCCCCCCCCCCCGAAGCACACTCCTGCATGAAACCCCAATCAAACCTCCAAACGCTTGAAAAAAGTGAGAGAATAAGTAGAAGAAAGTTGTGCAGGATGCATGTTTTTAGGTTGATATATTTTCTTTTAATGCTGCATATTGCAGAATATAAGCGGTCTACTGCCGATGGTGCTTTTGTGAATAATGACTGGCATAACCTAGGTAAGCACTGAGTACCATTTTTATGCTTTGTTTCTGGTGATTCTCTAGCTTCTTAAAATATATCTTAACAATAAAGAGAGAACCAAAATATGAGAGAAGAAAGCAGGTATGTGATTTTGGCCTTCTTGGTTTGGGAAAGAAATCTAGAAAAACGTTATGTATGGTCGGTCAACAGCCCCCCCACCCCCCCCCCCCCCGGGTCTGTGTGTGTGAGAGAGAGAGAGAGAGAGAGAGAGAGAGAGAGAGAGAGAGTGTACACATGCATATAAGCTTTGGGAATAGTAGCGGCTCTTTGATAATGACAATGTTAATTGCATTTTCTCTTATGTCAGTTTAGTTATACTCCTTTCTTTGGTGGGGGGATTCCTGGCTGCTGATACTTAATAAAATGAAACCATATCTCCTTTTAATATTTGTATGATACAATCCGTTATTCTTTGGGGATTCCCTTTTGCTTTTGTTTTGCTATATATCGGAAGCTGTACGTGAAGTCTTACGGATATGCTATTTACTCACATTTCGCTGTTCAGGTAAACGCCGGAGCGCTCATGAGTGTTGATAGACAGATTGAGTTTGAGTTTGAGTTCACTTTAGATCCGTGGTTTCAGAATTTTTTTCCTTATGTTGATTTGTTGGATTTGATGATCTAAGATTGATTCTCTGTCATGTTTGGCTGCTCAAGGTTTACCTTTCCAGAACAATTGTTCTCATTTAAAGAATGAGTAAGAATGTTAGACTGCTTTAGGCTAACCCATACTCTGTCATCTCAATAATATAATGTTCCAAGACATTGTATTGCCTTTCAACATACGCGTGAGAAGCCGGTGGGCCGGGTTCTTTGTCTATTTATCCTGTACTTTGACACCTTTCTTGTGCCTATGCCCTTCTTGTTCTGTTACATTATAAGCCAGCCCAAATTTTATCCTGAAATCATTTCATTTTGGTATGGTAGCATGTCAACTGTTAACAACAGGATTATTCTAGAAAACTGAATACAACCTTAAACATAAGCTTCCGAATGTTCTGTTAAAATTATATGGAAATGTATCTGTATAATCGTTAATATGATATACTCCTCTTAGAGAGCTTCTGCTCAAACTTTAGGCTTTTATGCCCTCCCTGCCCTCCCGCTGCTGATCTATGTTTTTTAGTAATGTGTTGAACTCTTTATGGTACTCGTACTGAGTCCATGTAACATAGAATTCAAAAGTGGAAGGGTGTGGAGAAAGAGCAATAAAATTTTGGCCGGATGAAATGAAGTGGCAAGGGACGGCATGCATCATTTTTCATATCATAATCCAGAACTGCTTCTTCTATGCCCATATGGTGGCTGATGTGCTGTATTTTCACTTTTACCAAGTGTTGTTCCGCTGCCTCTCAGGAGACTGTCAAGTTAGGGGTTCGGAGTGATAACTATTAATAACACTACTGTTCAATCTTTTGTGTAGCAAGGGAACAACTGTTGGGCTAAATTCTAGCAGAGTGTCTCATATTCTCTGTCATTAATTGTACCATTTTCTCCTGCAGTAAGTCCCAAGCATGAAAAAATCAATGGCAGTGATGAGTTCGGGCATCCGGAAGAAGAGGTATCGCTTGAGTTCCAGGATGGTCATAGTTCACTGGAGCAAATACTTTGGAAAATTGGTGTTGTACAGACGCAAGTTGGTCATCTGAAGGCCAGACTCAACAAGGTAACGAGAGAACAATCCGGAACGTTTCCTTCAACTGATAAGTCGGGCTTGTTTGTACCATGCAATGCATTGACCAGCTCTGCTCAAAATCCTGCTTCTCCTCCAAATAATGGGGACAGAATGCCAGTAAGATCTTCTTATATAGCATCTCAGCTTTTACGGGAGTATAATATGGGTGATCTGGTTATCCCTGAAAGTGCAGTTTCGAGCCATGATGACGTGACCCATCTTTCTGATATAATTGAAAGGGCGGACCAGAATCAGGTTGGGAATTCACGCAGATATGTAAGCTCTCCCTCCCTCCCTCCCTGTCTGTGTTTTTGTGTTTAAATTTGTCTCTTGTACTTAAAAGGTATCAAAAAGAATTTCTTCGTTCAGCTTTGTTGAAGTCCTATTCTAAAGCCCCTTATGCCTAAAGCCCTTCATGCGCTCGTGCCTGTACGCTTGAGCTCAAAGTATTTAGTAATGACAATGTGCATAGTACTGCCTACACGCAAGGAACTTTGAACTAATCGATCTTCGTAGAAAGATAATTTGTTTCTTGAAAGCGTTTTACCTGTTTGTGATATCTTCTTATGTTAGATTCTCGTGTTCTTCTAGCGGTTGTGATTGTGTGTGTCCGCTGCCTGGGAAATTTTCTCAGCAAATAGCAATTGATGATAGTATTACGCTCAAAAGCCAGACAGTTTCTAAAGTATATAGGTGCCCCTTTTAGCACTTGCTTAAACAGCAGTACTCTGGATCTCTGCATTTCTCTGAGAGTGGATATGTTCACTACCACTTATATTTATTTCGCGATGCTGTATTGGATGACACTTTAAAGTTCCTTGTGTATGCAGCCAATATTAGCAATGAGGAATAGTGTTTTGATGTATTAGCTGAAGCAGGAGTTCATTGGGATTCTTGTATATAATCATGTGACCTGGAGAATTCTTCGTTCCC
>JAVXUP010004039.1:0-43980 GCA_033070095.1 Escallonia herrerae | reverse complement strand
TGCAAAATTGGAGCATGCAAGCACACAAATTCTGGACAACAATTCTTAGGCGAATAAATCGGGTATCATGCAAAACACACAAGCAGGCAAAATACGCAAACTCATGAAAAGAGGGATTACGGAAGCATGGAAGACACACAAGCACCTAAACACACAGAGGCATACAAATTGAATTCCAAACAAGCACGCACAAAGCAGAATAAAAAAACTGAAAACTAGCCGGTTAATCGGAGGAGTGAAGGAGTCAAAATAACATGTCGAAAACATCTAGTTAGTCAGAGATTTTTGAAGTTCAAAAGTTATAAGCTTAAAAAACTGGACAGTTAGTCAGAGAGTTTAACAGATCTAAACGAAAAAATCGGCCGATTTATCCGTTCAGATTTGGGCATAGTATTAGGGTTTTTTTTACAGACTTTCAATCACAATTCATTCACTTTTTCTCTCTCTCCAACCATACTTCCCCTCTATAAATACCTAGGATTTCTTCCACTTCTTCTCCAATTTCGTTAATGATGATTGAGTTTCAACGTACTACGAGGGGACCTGAAGGTAGGCCCCAAATTGGGCGAGTTTCACGATTCCAACAGATCATTCGGACAGACGATCACTCGATCCTTACACCATAACAAGATGCACACATAAGCCACCACACTTTTGCAGACGAGGTATGTTATCTACCGATTGTCTTTTAACTACACAAAACATTCCACACTTTTTTCACACACTAGGCACTCCCATTCAAAATAGAGCCCACAATAATTTTCTTCTTTGTTTTCCATGCACCCCATGCATAAACTGAACGGATTTTGAAATCCTCCCCTTTTTCTTTTGGTTTTGTGCAGCCCCTTCCCTAAATATCCATTGTAGGGGCTCCTCGAATCTGATACAGGAATGGTAGGGAAAAGTACAAGAGTTGATGGAGAATAGGATAGCTGAGACTGGCTTTGACATATTTTTAATTGGTTTACATGATTTTACCCGAGTAAAAAGCTTTTGATGAGAACGTTGGTGGGATTCCACCAACATATTCCATCTACTGTTCAGATAGGCCACGCTTACCTCATACAACTTCTCGAATATCACAAGTATCGCATTCAAGGGAGGCCTAACAAGGACCATGACCTTGTGTCAGGTTGCTTAGATTCGAGTTGTTCTACAAGAAGGGCGATTATGTTTTGCTTGGTGCCTTCAGCTTCTATTATGAGGATATGACCTCTGAGGATGCTGATAAGGTGTCTGTTGATCAGTATGTCAGGGGGTTCATGATGTACATCTTGGGGGATATGTTGTTCAGCAACGGAGATGCTTCACTGTAGCTCTGGTGCTTGAGAGCTTTGGAGAAGAGTGGGAGATTGAGGAGTACAACTGGGGTACTCCGTCCATGGTTAATCTATACTATTCGATGGGCTCCATATCCCAGGGGCAATCCTCAAGCTTCATGGAATATTTTTATGTTTGGGAGGTATGTCTTAGCTCTTAAGATTTTTTGGTTATTCTCTCGCTCACTCTATCAAAGTATGGCTCACATCTTGTCTTTGATCACAGATTTTGGCCTCTGAGGTTATGAGGTCGCGTTCACCATAACTGAGGCAAGGGAACACAAAGGAGACATGGTCGAAGATGTACTGCTTGAATTTTTACGACGAATGAGTAGGGGCCACAGTAGGGGCCTAGCGAGAAAGTTTTAATGGTTTGGCTCAGTACCCGGTGAGTTATTTATTGATTTTAGACCCCATAATTTAAATTTTCTTTGATGTTCATTTCATGGATACTCAGACCCATTTTTCTTTCAGGGGTCCTGTACAAGTTACAAAGAGAGGAGTTTTACCTGGAGGAGTTTGAGCTCACCCGGTGGCAAGTCCTATCGGTAGAGTACTCCTAGGAAGAGTTCTACCTAGGGGAGAAGGTGATCTTTCAGCACCACACTAATGTCCAGGTTCAGATCCCTTCTGCCTCTCCTATAGAGATGTATCAGATGGGGACTTGGGACTGGGGGTCGAGACAGAGTTTGACTCGGGTGATCACATATATTCTTTAAGGTGGCCGAACGATCTTCGTACCTACGAGGCATTTGTGTGAGAGTACTTAGTGCCTCCTTTGATTGAGGAATTGCTGAAGAGGATCCAGGGTAGCTCAGGACTAGAAGGGGAAGAGCAAGAAAGAGGAGAAGGCCACATAGGGGATTCCGTTCTTTTTTTGGATAGTGCAAGTGTATCTGAGTGGTAAGGGTCACGAGACGAAGCCAATCCCCGATCAAAAAAGGATGAGATTGTGCTAGGGCTTAAGGCGCTAGCTCACGTCAAGACGGAAATTTGGACCTTATCTTTATGCAT
The DNA here is from genome assembly GCA_033070095.1 of Escallonia herrerae. Classification (NCBI taxonomy): domain Eukaryota; kingdom Viridiplantae; phylum Streptophyta; class Magnoliopsida; order Escalloniales; family Escalloniaceae; genus Escallonia; species Escallonia herrerae. The sequence goes on along the minus strand of JAVXUP010004039.1, from coordinate 41,647 downwards.
TTTGACTTTTATGTTTCGCTTTAACCCTATAATTTTCTTTTCGCATGTTCTGAGCTCACTGCTAAAGGATGCCTATGGGATGATCAATAGTCTGAAGGACATGGTATCAACTCTATGGGATTTGATAGAGGCGTGTGGACCAATAGTAGAGACGACGTAAGTGCCTACACCTATCCCCTTGATGCCACCCTCGCGAGGTGGATTGAGTGTAGGACAGCACGAAAGCTCTATCTGGCCTGCTGCTACAACTGCTCATGTAATACCCCGAACCTAGGTTTGAACTTTTAAATAAACTTTTTGCAGCTTTACTTATTAATTATTCTTATTTAGCGGCAAATTTTACAAGTAAAAATATTTTTGTTTTTGGCGACGATTGACATGAACAATCTGATCTTCAATTACTGATAGCGAGGGAAATAACTTGAGAAATTATTATTAAATTAGGATTTAGTATATAGTTATCAGTTTTGGTTATTTCAAATATGACAGAGAGAGTAATTTATGGAAAAAAAATGTGGCATTTGAAGTGACTGATTGGGAGAAAAAGGAGGAGACTTTTGAAGCAATTAAAACCATATATGTTTTTAGGCAAAATAAAATAAAAGAGTCAAGAGGAAAAAAGAAAGAGAAGAAAACGGGAGAGAAAGAGATGAGAACAGAAGAAAAGATGGGAGAGGAGAGGAGATGAGATAAGATGAGAGACTCCAGCTGGCCCTAGATCAGCGGCGCCACTCCCACCACTGGATAGCCCAACTGCTGACCATGGAACCCATCACCGATGATCAACTCCAGTGCTCCTTTGCTGAACACCACCACCCAACACCTCCACAACCACCATGCCGCAGTCCACGTACCATTGCCACCACCGCCGGAACTCATCACCAGCCGTCTTTCAATGCTGTGATGGCCTTAAACTTAATCATTGTCGCCATGCCGCCAAACTACCACTGTCGCGGCCAGATCTGCTGCAGTCATGGACTACCAGTAGCCGTTGTGGCCACCGCGACTTCGGCCAGTGGCCAATCGCTACAATGAGTACCGATGACAGCCATTGACACTCTTCAATTGCCACTGTCAAGCTATCGTGGATCACCATCACCAGCGCCATCTCCGGTCAGCCCCTCCCCAGATTCCGGCCACACCCACAGATTGTCGGCGTCGAATTTTGATAGTGCCCGCAGCCTTCACTACCGCTACAATGTTCCTTCATCTCCATTAGAGGCACTGCCCACTGCCATCTCCAAGCCGTGCAATTGCTATTTTTGGCAACGTATTCGGTCTTTGATGGCCGATTTTGGCCGACGCCACACCAAGAGTACTAACCAATGACTAAAACAAAGGTCGCTATTAGGGGAGACAGGAAGAACCTTGATGACCACCGGCAAAATTCCAGCTACGGGATGACCAAACAACGAAGGTAACGTCGAGGCAGCCACACCTACCTTTCAATTGTCGCCGCTGCCGAGATACCCTGACCATGGTGTAGAATTGGTTTGTGTAATTGTTTGTGAAGCGGGGTTTGGTGGTGTTGTGATTTTTAACAGCGGTGCTTACAGCGATTGTAGTTGGGTTATATGTGTGCAAACATTGGCGGGTGTATGGTGCATATTTTTATGCAGGTGTATATAATATGTAGGTGTGGTTATTGTTGGGCAATGTGTAATAGCGGTGCTTGTGGAGCACCGTTATGTGGGTATATATTAGTTGTGGTGTGCGGTTATGTATGTGTGGAAATGTGGTGTATGTATTGACAGTTGTTATATGGAGGCGTTGTACAAGTTGGTATACATATACAGCACAAGTGTGTGCACAGGAAAGAAAGTCTATTTACGTCACACAATTATTGGTGCACAGAGAGTATGTTTGTGTGTGGTTGTATTGTTGGCAAATGGTGATGATCATGGCACTGCTTACCACAGTCAAAATAGTATCGTGGCATTGTTTGCAGTGGTTTGGCCGGAGTAGTTTTGGTGGTGTTTATGGTGGTGTGAATTAGGTATGGATAGAGTGTGCAGTGCGACTAGGTGTATTACATGTCGTGGAGTACGTATTCTGGGTGAGGAAGCACCACGTGAATGGTGTGTCTGTGTTATTGATGCGTCGTAATTGTTTGGGCGTAGAGGGTGTATTTACATAGAGATTTATGGGCGCAGGAGGGTATGTGCATGGAGGGCTACGTGTGGTGGCGGGTTTGTGTAGGGCGGCGGCGCATAGAGTGTGCATCTGCACTATGTATTATGGAGTGTGTAATGTGAGTGCGTGCATGTTTGTAAGTTATGTGAGTGTGTATGGTGTGCAGTGGTGCACGTGCAAAGGGCGTACTTATATATAGGGTGTGCATGTATGTGTGTGTATTATGGGTATGGGTGTACATAAATAGCAATTGCGTGAGTTATCAACGGGTATAAAGCGGTGTTATGATTTGACAAGGAAAAGAAGGCGGAAATGTGAATGAAGTGTAGAAAATGTTTACGGTGATGGAGAGGAGAGACATTATTTCTTGAAATACTTTGGGGGTCATCAAAACGGGTGAGTTGTGGGAATGTAAAGGTCGAACTTTGAATACGGCGTTCGAATGGTTGAGGAGAATTCTAAAAGGAATATTGTGTTGATCGACATTGCTTTCGAGTTCCAGAACAGATGAGGATATGTAAAGGAAAGGAATGGTCGTACCAGTTCTTTTAACTAAATGCAGCAGTGTGGTTGTTGCTCCAGAGATTGTGAGGTGGGAAACGCGTAGCATCAAGTAAGTGACCCTTTGATTCAACTAGTATTTTTATATGCAATGTATATGTTTATCTACTATTAAAAAAATGTGTTGCTTATTAGTATTGACCGTTTTAAGTACATTTAACTGCTCTGGCTTAAATTACCAAAAAGGTTTTTAATGTTTTATTCTCGTCAACGAAAAATCGAATCAGCATGTAAATGATGTTTTGCCTATAAACTGAAATGGAACTCGGATTTGAAATGTATTGTATTGACGTTATTGTGAATATTGAACATGTTGATGATTATTGAAAGGATGTGAGGATGATTGAGAATCAATTGATGAGTGATTTTGTTCACGATGAACCCAAAGGGGGGTTTTTGGTTTACTCGATTGTTGTGCCCTATATCCACGGGGGAAAGTTGGATTTCGGGCTCTGGTCAACGGGGCTTGTACGTTGATGCACAGTACTGTTGCTCGTGGTTCGCCCATGCATCCACAAAATTTTTATCCCGGATGGAGGAGGGATTTCGGGCCCTAGTCAGTGGGGCCTGTACGCTGACCGCAGCATATCGTTTGAGCTAATGTTGGAATCGAACTGGTTGTTATGAAGTTTTGCGATAATCATTTTATACTTCAGTTTTTGGTTTAATGTACTCTATTTTGTTTTACCTGATGATTATCAAATCTATGATTTTTTGATATCTTAATGATGCTATAATATAAGTGAGTTATTTTCTGACATGCTATGGTCCAGCTAGTTGAATCATTGGTTACTTACTGAGCACGTGGAAGCTCATCCCTTACTTATCATTTCAGGTTTGAAAGTAAGGTGATGGTGACGAGCATAGGAAGGAACAATTTGGCACTGAGCTCCGGAGACTGTATTGGTTGAGTCACTAAAGATTTAGATTGTTGGGTTAGTTTAGTTTTTAACAAATCAGTGTTATGATGAGTGTTAGCATAAGTGTTGTATGCAAGTATGAAAATGTAATTTAAGCTGTAGAAGTTTTAATTTTTACTGCGGCATATGTTGGTTTTAGCGAGTAAGGCCTGGCAGAGCCCTCAGTTGCGGCCGGTCACAGATCTAACTCGCGGGCCTACCCGTGGGTTCGGGTCATGACAGCTCAGACCCTTGGGGAGGAGTTCTTGTATCACGGATGGGAGGATGGAAGAAAACAAGAGCGACAAGTCAAGTCCCTCTCAGGTTGATTCACAAACTGGAGTTCGTATTACCCAAATAAAAGGAAATTACTAATGCAAGCAAGAAGAAAGCCCCTGCCTTTTCTCAGCCAAAGAAATTTTTCGTCTGTTGATCTACTAGGCTGCTATAGTGCTATACAAGAAGTATGGAAAAACCTAGTGGATCGATTGAGCCCATGACATTGGAGTTATCCCCCACCCCGAGGATGAAGACTATGAGGCCGAGTGGGACGAAGAGCCCTTGGGATCCTGGACGAGAAGGAACCCAGCCCAAGAAGCCCCAGAATGACTGAAGACTTGCTAGTATAGTCTAGAGTAGGATTTTGAGTTCACTAGGAACTCATTAGTCAAATTCTATTTTTCTTGTAATGAATAATATTCCTCTTTTTTAGTAATAATTTTTATTAACAAACTCTATACATGTTCTACTTTAACATACATACACTTGTACATAAAAAAAAAGGAGATGGGAATAAAAAAGGTTTGAAATTGAATTGGGATCGGATTCAGAATAGGTAAATGGTTTCGCCTCTGAATAGGCAAACTCTGCAAAAACTCTACCAATATTGACTAACCAGCTGGTTAGTCAGTGTGGATGGTGAATATTATATATCTCGAGCCTAAAACAGGCCAGTTGGTCAGAATAAAATCCCATATTTTATTAAAGCCGGACTGGTGATAAGAAAGATGGGTTTTCAATATCATCCAAAATAGAAGGAAAACCGTCCATTTGTCAAAAATTATCTGGTTTGTCTGAAAGTTTTCTCTAATTTTTTAAATTTTGAGTCCTATCTCCATACAACTTAGGAGGTCTTCCTCATTCTTCAGAGGAGGCATTCGACTCTCATTCTCTCAGAAAACTCCTAATGGCCTCGAAAGACAACCCAACAATCTTTGAGCTTCAATTCTGATCCTTTGCTGAATCCTTCAACAAGGTAGAGCTTATTCACCTCAATGGGTGCTTCTATCTAAAGTAAATCATGATTTTACCCATGGTTGTTGTTCATGAAGATATTCTCCTGGTGGCTTGCAAATTTTGGAACCCTCAGGATCATGTGCTCTGATTTTGTCTAGATGAGCTTTGCCCTATGTATGAGGAACTTTTGGCTTTGGTGGATGTCCCGCAAATCTACCTATTTTTGTTCCAATTGTTCTACTTTGCTTGTCGAATTCTGAGGCAGCTTGGTTATGCGCAAGCTATTTGAAATTCTTACAATGATTTTTCTGTGGTGATAGACCTTAGCCCTTTATTGATCAAGGTTGTTTCCCAAGGTTGGGGCTCTCCTCCCTGTACTCATAGTTCTGTAGAGGTTAGGTCATTTTTCACTGGTATAGACCAAGTTGCTCTACTGTTGTCTATTGCTTGTACCCGTTGGCTCTGGCCCCAGATTCGGCAGAAGGTTTTGGCTAATGAGAGCCGACTGCGAGCAAAACTGAATTGGGATTTTTCAAATGCTCGTGAGATCATATTTCTGGAGAGGGATAAAGAGGAAGCTCGTGTTGAAGTAGGTTTAAGTCTCTGTTTTCATGACTCCGGTAGATTTACACGAAGTTCGATTCATATGGATCAGGCGGTTTTGGATTGGTTCACAGTTGTTTGAAGACAAGTTCAATGCGGATGGGAATCCAATACAGTTATTGCATTTTCATGAGCCTTGGAGGAGCCATTCTTTGCCAATTAAGAAGAAAACCGAAAGAGTCCACTGACTATCAAGGCAACCTCATATCATGAAGACGACATAGATGCTTACATCGAGGGCCGGTTTGACCGAAAGCGTGGACATGGGGTGAAAATTAGAAAAATGGGAAAAAGTTTAGCAACTGAAATAGAGATTCCAGAGGAACGAGTTCCGATATCAGGGAGGCTGACTTAAAGAAGGATAAGGGGAAGTTTGGCTCGATCATACTTCTGGATTAGGATGATTGCCCTTCCTCGAGAAAGGAGAAATAAGCATGATGATAGTTTACTCTTAGGTCGCTAATAGGACATAGAAGATTTTCTTTTCCCCTAACTTTTGCCTAGACCACCTTTTTGCAGGGTTTTCGTCCTAGCAGGCTTATTTATGTTTTTCTAGCATTTTCTCAGTACTTTTTTTTTTTCATTTTGCCCTAACTTTTGCCTAGGCGCCCTTTGCAGGGTTTTCATCCTAGCGGGATTTTTTCTTTGTCTCGAGAATGTAGTCGAATTCGTAACAAGTAGAATAACGGTTTTTTATTAAAATTTGACCACGCCCGAGGCATCTTTACGAGCTGCCTACGTACCTCCACCTCATGTGTTATATTGAAATGTGCATGCTATATAGTGTTCTTAAAGGAAGATTGGGTTATTCATGATTCGTTTATAATTCTCACTTAGGCATAGAATTTCATTGGTCGGTCTAGATTGACTGACTGTTACAATTCGATTCCATCTAAATTGACTAATAAAGCTACACCTCCTATCATGATTTGCTTGATCATGTAAGGATCTGACCTTCAAGCTTTCCTCGGGCCTTCCAAATTTATCTGGTATTCTCTTTTAGTACCAAATCTCCTTCTTTTAAGCTGCATCCTTTCACTCGCTTCTTGAATGCTTGGGCAATTCACTTCTGATAATCTTGAATATGATAGAGAGATTTCAACCTTTTCTTGTCTGCCAATGCTAACTCTTCAAAGAGGTTTCGTACCCAATCTTCCCCGGCTACCTGATTCTCCAAAAGCACCCTAGGAGGGCTACTTCCAATTTCACTGGGAGAACTGCTTCCATACCATAAACTAATGAATACAGTATAGCCCTGATTGATGTCCTTACTGATGTCCGATATTCCCATAGAGCATAGGGAAGCTTATCCGGTTATCTCCGACAAGAATTTGTCATCTTACTCAGCATATTCTCGATGTTCTTATTGGGGGATTCTACAGCCCATTAGTCTGCAGATGACAAGGTGAAGAGCGATGTCAGACTATATTGTACTCTTCGACTAAATCTGTGACTTTCCCTTTGAAATGCAACATGTTGTCAAAAACGAACTCCTAAGGCATGTTATAACAACAAATAATGTTCGTCCAGATGAACTGAACTACCTTCTTGGCATTGAGTACGACGTATGAAGCGGCCTCTACCCACTTCGTGAAATAATCTATGGCGACAAGTATGAACTCATCTCAGTTAGAAGCTTTCGGACTTATTTTTCCTATCAAATCTATTCCCCGAACTGAAAAGGGCCAAGGAGATGTCATGTTGTATAACTCCCGAGGAAGGAGGTGTTGCAGATTAGCATACACTTGGGATTAATGACACATTGTCATGTGTTCGATACAATCTCACTCCATCACACTCTAATAGAACCCGTGTCAAAGAACTTTCTAAGCTAACATGTAGCCGTTCATGTGCAGTCCATACTCACGTGATTGTATATCTTCCATAATCTGATGTCGGCCTTTTTAACCATAACACATAAATATACATAAAAAAATCTTAAGGTTATTTCTATATTATTGGCTTGAATTCAACAGTAGGGGTCAAATGGCCTACTTATCTAGTCGGACTAACCAGAATCAAAATCATGGTAGTTCGACTCGGACCCTACAGGTGGTGACTGCACTTCAATATTAGACTCGAACTAAGAAAAATAAAAAGACTTTTTTTATGATTTTTGCTCTAGAAATGAGCCTACTTAATTAGACTAGAGATTAGTAAAATGAACCTTGCAAATCTGCCTGCCTAAAAGACTCAAGAACATATCGCAAAGAATTCATGATGCAAGAGACTTAAAACTATTTGAAAAGTCAACTATGAAGCGCTAGTTTCTCCTAAGAGATGGTACACCGCTTCTAGGAAAGTTAGTATTAAAGCTCACGGGAGAAAAATCTTATCCCTAAAAATATAGGCCAAGGGCCCTAATTATAGAGGTCAGAGACGCCAAAAATGATGAAGATGACCATACCAATCTGGGATTTGATGATAAGACAGAATATTTGATAAAAATCGGAGATTAACAAAAGTCAACTAATCGGTCGATTTGTTGAAAAATGACTGGTTCATCCCATAATTTATTAATTTTTTCCCCAAACTTATTGACAGAATCTGACTGTAATTCAGTAATTATATTTGATTTTCTAGATATGATGTACCAGATTCAGAAATTATCATCATATTTCATGCATATTAATGACTTAATCACTTGCACCTAGGATAAATCACAAATAATTTCTAAAATCTTCTAAGCAAATCACAATCTAGACACTTGGATTCGACTGACCTAACTAGACTGGACTATTAGACTAGATTAGACAAGTGGACTGGACAAAATTAAATTAGACAAGTTATATTATTAGGCCTAACACTTAATAATAGACTCTAATTAATAATGAGGCCCAACAATTATTTAATTTATAATGATTACAAAAATAGGGTGTCTACAGCTGCTTTTATCTAGAATTTTTACAGTCATCTTGTGTTATTGAGACACTTTAGTGCCTAAAGTTTCTTGGTATTTCGGTACCGATTACTATTTTAGTGATGTGATCTTTTAGCGCTCATTTAAGTATTAGCTAAGTTTTTTTTAGCATAAATTTCTCGAGGGACTTTTTATCCCAAAAAACCAGTTTAGGTTGTCTAAAAAGATGTTTTTAACTATTTTGGAAATTTTACTGGTGCAATGGCCATTAGGGGGTATTTTGATAATTTTGCATACATCAGGGAGTGTTTTTGTTGATTTTTCCACACCCGGGGGTAAATTTAGTGGACACGTCTGATTGAGTGTCGAGAGTTATAGAAATTGAGAGACAGTGTTAGTACCCATTAAAAACTGAGAAATTCGTAGCTTAGGTGCACTTTCGGAGGTTAAGGTAAAATTCTAGTATCGGGTTAGGATAGCTAGCCGTAGCATGAGGTTATAAGCTGATAAGTGGGAAGGATCGAAATCAAGATATTTTTCTTGAGCTATGAGTAAATTATAAGGTACAAGAATTAACTTATCACCGATTCATCAGTTTAGATTCATTAGGAGGCGATACATGTTGCCGGCACCAAAAAATTAAATGTTCTACGGTCCAAGTCGGACCAAAATTTCAAACATTAGGAGCATTAGTTGACCTTAGAGCCCTCAACCTGTAAATAAATACCTTCAACTTCGCATACAAAAGGCAATCAACTACAAACACTTAGCTGAAATTTACAGTAAGCAAGTTAGCAATGGCAAGTTTCTCTTCAAAGTTTTATTCTGGTGACCCTTCTCATCTTTGCCATTCTTCTCACTCCTACCTTACCATGTGACGCTGCTCGATTGGGCCATCGAGGTAAATCCAACCCCAATTTTCTTTTTCTTTTTGGCAAGGGCTAATTATGATTCCATTTTAGCTATTCTTGCACCGAAAACATTGACGCGGCTGTTTTTCAAGAATTTTTTCGTTGCTAAAGTCTAAAAACTTGTCGCTTAAAACGTCAGTTTTGGCAACAAAACCAATTGATGGCAGCATATTCATGCCTATTGACGTAGTGACCATGTTTAGGGTTTTGTTGCTAATTAGAGTGTGCGCTGGTGGTTGAGTTCGATATTATGTTTTCTCTTGCCCGTTTTATGCAGAACTGCTGCAGCGACGTCCCATATGTCCTGCATGTGTATGCTGTGCACCCCCACCACCGGGCTCATGCTGCTCGTGTTGTGCTGCTCCTATTAGTACTTCATCTGACAGTGGTTCACCATGACTATGAGGGAGTTTTCATGGCCTAAAATTAAAATGTAAGGTCCAAATAATGTAACCGAGTGATGGTAAAGTTTCAATGTTTTTCGCTTTTCTTCTGCAAACTATACGTTGGATGATGGACTTTGTCATCTCTTCTGTTTGTATCCGTTCCCCATTAAATAAATCACTATGTTTTATGTTTAACTATTTTTAATATTTCAAACACACACACGTTTGCTGTCGTGGAACATGCAACACATGTTTGGTGACAAAAGTGACTAGTTACTAATTTAGAAGGTAGTTAATTTTTATCCTTCTTGAATTGAAAACCTTTTTTCTTAAGCCGCCTCTTGTATTCCCAAGGTCTTGGCATTCTACAAGGTACCGATTTTTTTCTACTTTAAAATAGTAATTTTTAGTTTTGATAAAACTCAAGAGTATATATATCACGATTTATTTTTGAGACCAAATATTCATAGGGTAGTCAAATTATAAAAGACAGATAAAATGGATGACACCCCCGTCCAAGTGAGCAAGTAGCAAAACAACTAATCACAAAAACCAAAACACTAGGAAGAAATCATCCAAGCGGCAAGCCAATTCTATGAAGGGCCCGCACAATCTTTACATGATCAAACCATTCTTGTTGGACTCCTTTACATGATCGGATAACAAAAATTGCCAAAGCTGATAAGAGGGATAAAGGACCTGCTTTACCTTGGGTGACATGCACAGAGTGCAATCTCCTGGAGCTAGAACTCAGTGTAAACAAAAAATTTGTAAAAGATTGACGCATCCTATTGCTCTTTAAGAAAAAACACATTTAGCGACGGATTTTTCCGTTACTAAAAGTTCGCTTTTCGTCGAAAAAGACTTCTATTGACAGACTGTTTGTCGCAAAAAAATTTGTTGTGAAAAAGGTTGTCGCTAAAAATATGAGGCCTTTCAACAACATTTTTTCAGTCGGTAAAAATCAACTTTCAATTTTTTTGAATTACTTATAGCCACGAAAATTTTGTTACTAAAACTAAACATAAGTTTTTCAAATTTTTATTAATTTTCAACCAATCACACTAGCAATTTAATACATCTTCATTTAACCATAATCAACCAATCCATCTATGATTTTAGTTAATCAATCCATCCAAACAGCTCTCAATACAAATATACCTACACAACGTCACATCACCGATATTTTCCGAATTGTGATAATAAATACATAACAAGTACATTGGACATTAGGTTCATCGGACGAGTGCCTTTTAATTTTTTGGGTAGAATACGAGAATTGGATTGATACTTTAAAATTACACAGTCACTCTGTTGTGGAGAGCTTAAAGATGTTATAGGTCATGGCATTCCTGTAACTCTATATACATGACTATAAAAGTTAAAAAGTAACATGAAACCTAACAAACTTATACACATTAAAATTAAGTTAAAGCAGAGCATATCCTACACTAATAAGACAGACTACCGAGAACCGCACGATCCAAAGGCCAACACAACTATCGAAGGAGGCACAACACACGACCAAAAATTTTCAACACCACAAATTTTATCCTTCGGTTATCACGTAACTTATCTGAACCAAATTCCAGCAATACACGGTGAAGGAGCCATAAATCACACACCACAGTCCAACAGTCGATCCCAGCACAGTAACAGATTAACCCCAAACCCACTACTCAGATCCCTTTCCCCCACTCCAGGGTCCCGAATTCCCCACCTTTTTTCCCATATAAATCACCCCACCCCGGGAGACCCTATCCCTACGACCCCACCCTACCAAGACCCCTACGGATTCCTAAGAGCAAAACCCATCCAAGGCTAGCATGTCTACACCAAAGCACCACTAATTACTAAGTACATCGCCAACCATCCCCAAACCCACCCTCCATCACTGCACAATTGGAGACATATAAGCAAAGAAAGAAAAAAGTTAGAAGGATTTTCCAGAAATTACAGTTGAAAAAAGCCGGTGGAAATCCGGCTACCGCCGTGACTTTCCCGTCACCTCCGACAAGCAGTGAAAAGGAAGAAGATCGGGCAGATCTACGTAGATCTACAAAGATCACTCGAGATCCGAGATAAAACTTGGCGTCGCCGTTTCCGACCGGAATCTGGTGAGAAGCGTCGTCTATTCGTCAGCCACCACCGGTGTCGCCGACCACCCACTAATCACGCTCTAAAGGATACCACCACACAAGACGGGATGGAAGCTACATACTAAATGCCGGAGCGGCTGCCGCCCCACACGCGCAGAAACAAGGTGGGGTGGCCATAATGACTCTTCGGGGAAAACTTTGGTTTAAAGAGAAGGCTGAGATAATTTTTAGATAGAGAGAGAGAGAGAGAAGTTTTTGTATTATAACATACTACCATTGCTATCGGAGAAGAACTTTGAACAATTGAAAGGCATCTAGGTGGATGTTCTCGTTTGACTCCTACAACCAAACAAACGTCAGCAACTTCAATGATAACTTTAGAACATAAGCCTACGGAACAAGACTCTGTAACTTGAACTACTGATAAGTTGAAGCAATACAGGAAAAAGAATAACGAAGGAAATCCATAACAAGGATTGACTAACGACAACTTTGCAAAGACATCCTTCACGGAATAGCACACTTATCCTATGTGAAAATTTAACCCCTTTATATTTTCCCGACAAGAACTTATTGCCTTCGTACGTACCATCCTCTCTCAATAGAGGTTGCACTTTACAGCGACCTTCTTTACAGCACTGCATCTCCATTTTATATATGACATTCTGATATATAATATGCTTGAGTTGTAAATACTACTTGGCAGTGTATTTCTAGCTATACCCGTTATGCATACAATGAATTTTCCTGAGATTTGAACTGATATCCTATTGTAGCACTTTCATGCAACTTTAGGTATGACCATAATTAGTACTGCTGATTAGCAGATGCTTTGACAAGAATCCCTTTTTGAATGCAAGACGTGCAATAGCCTCATCCAATGTCACTTTGTAAATCAAATCTAGAACATTTACCATCAAATCTAATATTGACATATGATTTTATCAATAGTCTTACTTGTAATTTAGTGAACTCAAGAGAACCAATTTAATGGCAGCACCAACTTTCTTTGCCAGGTATTAAAAGCAAAAGGTCTTGGATATGCAGGGAGTTGATCCCAAAGAGAGAAGCTCAGATTGATAATCATTCATAGGTATTTTTGTGCCTTGTCCAGAATTTCATATTATGCACATATGTGATTAGAATTCGATGACAACTAAAATAAGAGGACACATTACGTCCTCAAACCAAACAGAACATAATCAAGGAAGAGACATATCTTCGTTTTATTCCACGTTGATGCATTTAATCATTGATATATCTTCATTTTATCTTCATCTCTTGGTGACGTAGTTTGCAGATTCCAGCAACAGAAAGTCTCACCTAATCTCTGTATCTGCTGATTGGTTGTGGTGGTGGTGGATCAACTAGACATGGAAGGAATCTTTGGCATAGTGACCAAATTGGTAAGGGGGTTGGGCCTACACATCAGCATGGTGGGGGAGTGATTTGGAGCTGCGGCAGTGCCGGGGAAGATGGGTGCCAAGGCAGCGGCAACAACGGAGGAATGGTGGCATGGGAGGCGGCCTGTGACGAGAAGAGGCAGCCAAGGTGGGCGGCGGCTAACGATAAGTCAAAGAGAGATCAAGTGGGGAGGGTGAAAGGAGAAAAGCTGCCACATTGACAAAAAGATGAGGACTAGGGTTTCTTTTATGTTATAGACTTTTACTGACGGACTTGATTTGTGAGTAAAAGTTCGTCGTAAAAACCTTTTTCTAGTTATTCTACCAAAACAAAAAATTGGGAAAAGTAAAGAAAAATAATAAAAGTATATTTACCCACGGATAATTTTGTGAGTAAATATCCTTGACTAAAAGCCCGTCGCTAATAACATTTAGCGACAAAATGTTATGTCATTAAATATTTGTAACGACGAACTTTTAATGATAGAATATTCCGTCTAGAAAGGATACATTTAGTGATAGACTTTTAGCGACGAAAAATTTCGTCAATAAAGGATACTTTTAGCGATCGATTTTATCGTGTCGCTAAAAGTATAGTTTTTTCTAATGTTGGGAGTGGTCACCTGCAACAGGAAATCACCATCAGGATGTAGAATAATGACATGTAAGCAACATAACTTAAGAACCCATTTGATGCCAGAACTCAAAGCTAACTCAGAAGCACTAACTTCATCAATAGAATATACAACATCAGTAAACACCCCAAAAGGAGTAAACACCACAATCAAAGATAATTACCGAATTAGGATCAGGTACATCCCATCTACAAAATCAAAGATGATTACCGAATTAGGATCAGATAATGTCTCGACATTGGAGAAAAAAATATTATACAAATAAGGGATGAATCAGTCAGTTTTTGACAAATTGGCCAATTAATTGAATTTTGTCAATTCGCATTTTTTTATCAAATATTCAATTTTATCATAAGATTGCATACATGTATGGTCATCTTTATCATTTCTGACATCTCAGACATTCATAAATAGAGCCCTTGACCTAGGTTTTGAAATGATCAACTTTTTTCTCTCTAGAGCTTTTATATTATTTTTACTAGAAGTGGTGTATCATCTCTTAAGAGAAATTACCAGTGCACAATTCACTTTAAAGAGTTTCAAGTCTCTTGCATTGTGTATCCTTCGCAAAGCGTTCCCGAGTCCTCTAACTCTAAGTTCAATCCCAGAGAATAAAAAAACTTCTTTTGAAAGAACACCATGAATATGGACAAAAGAAACTTTCAAACCAATTTACATGACGTCGTTTTACGAGGATGTAGACATCTTGTATCAAGTATTCGATATCTTGACACATATTCTCAATTTATGAGACTTTCTCTTAAGTGTTGCAATGATTCAATACTGAAGAAAGGCTTGCATATATGAGTTGGTCATGAGCATCATTAGGAAATGGGAAAACTTTGTTGCAAGGAAGCGCAAAGTTTTTCACCTACTTTCGAAATGACTTGCTGCTCAGAGCATCTGGACTGAATGAAAGGACTGAAAAAAATGAACTGCCAAATCAGTCATGATCCGACATTTTAGTAAATACATAAAGTTTCTATCACGATTTGTTGGCACTGAAACTTTGACAAAACCCAATATTGAAATATATTGAGTTGACAAGCAAATCTAATATTTTTGTTAAGAGCTTTTGCTAAAAGAAGCTCAAATATTCATGCTTTTCAAGTGGGCCCATGTATTCAAAAGTTCATTAATATTCAGGCTTTTCAAGTGGACCCATGTATTCAAAAGAAGCCCAAATATTCAGGTTTTCATGTGGTCATTTTGTTGTTTGTCTTTTGGTTATTGCATGGTATCTTGATTTTGTGACAGGGCATCTGATAGTTTTTGAATCAGTGAATAAATCGGTCCGATTGGCAAACGGAATTGGAATTGAAATCGAGAATTGTAATTCCATTGATTGGTTAGCACAAAAAATGAGATTAAGAATTGAAATTGCTAAACTAAAAAAATAAAAGGTAAATATGCAAAATGGGAGTTTTATATTTTTCTTATCGAATCATACCCAACAACATTTCCCCACCCGCCCCGCCCTATAGAACAGAAGAAAAAGAAAAGGAAAAAAAGTACGCACACGATGACTTAGGTACAAAATGTAAAAATGCTACTAATTGATAAGAAAACTTGAATTCTTTGTAGGCTCCATATCTTATGTCTTATGAGTGCTGATTTGCATCATTAACCAGGGCTTCCTCAAGTGAAACGGAAGGGACATGAATGACTCAAACTTCCTCGCGTTGCCAGTCAACACATCATAAGGTTTGAACAACTCAACCTAATCCAAATCTAGCACCTCTGCTAACTTCTCATAAATGAAATCCGCACTTGCAATTGTAGCTTCTAATGCACATACCTTGTCGATGGCACTGGCCATTGAAGTAATAGCTGTAACAAGTGCATCACTAGTCCAACTTCTCTTTCTCGATGGTTGTAACTTAGTTGTAGAGGTTGCCTTTTAACGATTCGTGTTATCAAAATCTTCACTAGCCTCCTCTACATTGGAACTAAATGCCAGCTCTTTGTAACCTTCAACACCAGTCTCAGCTCCTTCCCCTGTTGCTCAATCTTGTCCACATATAGCTGATAAATTTTCCCAATTTTCAATTACGTTTCTTCTATATGGCTGTGCATTGGGATGATCCTACAAAAAGTAGATATAAAACTACATAAGTAGCATTCCAATTGTTTAAAAAATAAGAGAGATTAATATGCTTTTTACCTAAACATACGCATTCCAAGCAGCTTCACTATAAACGCTAATCGTATTGGAATAGCAATCCTACGAAAAGTCACTTTGGGTCAACAACTTAGACACTACCTCATAATGCTTGTCCCATGTTTTTACATTGATCATCTGGAGAATTATAATTTGAAATAATGAAGATGGACAAACGAACGAGGTATATAAAGACTTAAACGGCCGGCGGCACAAAAAAAAGTAAAAAATGTGGCTTACTAATCTCGTTCTTTTCATTTCATGTTAGCAATCCACATGACGAAGAAAACAAAGCATGAAGCTGAACATAATTATCGGACATTTTACCTTTTTTAGGCAACAATAAGAATCAATTACGCCTGGATTTAGCTTCTTTGTAGGTTTTACTATGTTAAGTAACTAGAAAGGATCACTCTTCATTTTCTTCTTTCGTTTACTTTTTCCTCGTGGACTATAAGATTCACATGGCATTAATAAAGAAAAACAACAATTCTCATTGGATATTATTTAGTGAAAGTTTCAATATATGCATTTTTCTTTTCATGGCTTACGATTAATGTGGTCATCTCTAGCTCAATGATCATATAGAGAATACTATAGTACTATATAATTTTATTTCTTAAAGAAAAATCAAAGTGGTCAAATTTACTTTTTCTTCCCCCTATTCACCTAATGCTGCGCCCCTCACTAGTGAAAGAGTGCCATATTATATAGAACCACATATTGTAAACTATGTAAACTATTACAAATTGATCGAGTAGTACTTATGCAGAAAGGTACGGTTCTTCTATCTTTAAATTTTTGGGGTCTATAAGAAAAAATGGTTCCCTAAAAAATCTTCATGGTAAATACACAATAATACCTAATTGTCAAGCCAAAATGTTTCAAATTGACTATTGACCCACGTAAGTTATAGTTGTAAAGGGAGCCATTTAAATATATGAAAATCATCTCAAGAATAAAGTTTTTTTTTTTTTGAAGTGGAGTAAGAAGTATATACCATTGTTTCATTACATAGGACACTACAGAGAATGAAAACTGTAAGAAGAAGATAACAACAACTAAAAGAAAACTACTGGTCAAAACACCACTAAGGCTCAGACAAAACAAAATACGCTGAACCTCTAAACAGGATAGCGATCCCCCGCAAACCATTCGTGCTTCCCTCCTAGCCCTAAAGATAAAACAAAGGAAGCCAATGATAATGAAAGTTGCACTACACAATCTGTGCATTGGGCGATGTGCAATGGATGCACCTTTTGGCTACTATCATATATGTTACACAAAAGGCGACCAAAAGACGTGGAAGAGACTCGCTCTTCTCTATATTTAATCTGCATAAGCAAATTTGAGAGAGCAACCAAAATAATAATATGTAGTCATTTTTTATATCCATGCAATAAGAAGTAATACAGCTGCCGCTGTATCATTACTAGCATTAGTCGAGACAATAGTGTCCGTGTATGCCCTGAACGGCACCCAGTCTATGCTAAAGCAACTATACCAAGACCAGCTAGAGCCCATTACTATGTAACCTAGGAATTGGCTTTGTAATCGCGACTGCAAAAATACAGTGGTTGGTGGAAATGGACTTGCACATGGTATGGAAAAGTGCACAGGGATTGGCCGGGGGGGGGGGGGGGGTAATAGACAAGTTCAAAACACACTGGTCTATGCACATTGGCAGAGCAACTTTTGTTAACTATTTTCTGGATCTTATGTTGGTAGCTGGGAGTACATCTGACATTACGAAACATATTGTGGCTATGTGCCAAAATGTGATCCGCCCTAAATCGTTCTTGTAATATACCGCACTTTTCTGAGCAGTTTAAAATAACTATCATAGATGTGAAAAAAATAAATGGGCGTTAAATTTGAGCAATACTTGGGTATTAGTAAAGTACGAGAGCTTAAAATAATTTTAGGACAAAATGTAATTTTGAAAACTTTCAGGTTCATTCTGTAATTTTTAAAACTTTGAAGACATAAATGTAAATTATATTTTTTTAGTGATGAAAATAATAAAATGAGTGATAGTATATATTTTAGTGAATTTAGTTAAGTTAGTAGAGATTAGAATTAAGTTGGGGCCTAATGTAATTACATAAAGTTTGGGAGACTATTTTGTAATTTTTAAAAGTGGGCATCAGGTGTCAAATTGTAGTGAAATTTGTTATAAGAGGATGCCACCTCCTACTCTAGAAAAAACACGACTAACCTGATTCCATTCTAATCTAGTGCAAAAGCAAAATGAAAAGAAAACAATTCGGGAAAGAAAAAAAGAAAAAGGAAAAAAATAGAAAGAAGAACAAGAAGAGAAATAGTAAGAGGACGAACAAAACAGAGCAAAAACAGAGAGAGAAGCAAGGGCTTTGGGAGAGAAGAAATCAAGGAGATTGCGAAAGAAACCTCAAGGGTAATTCTTCCCTCTTCTTTCTAGTGTGTAAATTCAAGCCTTGAGTGTGTGTTTTGGCATTGTGCACTGTCTGTGCACATGCGCGTGCGTGTGTGTGTGTGTGCGTGTGTGTCGAGAATGTTGCTTGGGGGGGGGGAGTTTGTGTGTACTTGGGTGGCCCAGGTGGGGATGAGGAAAAATAAAATTATGTGTTTTAGGGTGTATATGTTTGTATCAGTGTGTGTTTTAGGGTCGTGTGTGTAGGAGTAAAGAAAGTGTGTTTTCAGTGTCTGTCGAGGACTATATGTATGTTTGAGTGGGTGATAGTGTGTGTGTGTGTGTTGTGTAGTATGTGTGTGTGTGTGTGTTCAAGTGACAATGAGTGTGCGCTTTCGGTGTTAGTTGTGGGTGTGTTGTATGTAGAATTGCGTGATTCTATGTGTAAATGTGGGTTTTAGATGTGTTAAAGTATATGTTTAGGTATTTGATGCCAAGGAAAGCGGGTTCGCAGTCGACGTGGAGGTGCAACAAGGAATGCAGTCCGAGTAAGATGCCAAGTATGTTGATGTGAGACACAGCAAGGGCAGAGCAAGGGTAGAGACCAAGGGCTTCTCAGACAGAGCTTGAGGGTGGCAGTGCTGCGAGGGCGATAGTGCAGGATGAATATACGACGACAGTCACAGTCTGATGCTTAGGTCAGAGTTAGGGTCCTGTATGTTTCTCTCTCTAGGATTCTAGAGTGAGAAAGTGAAAGTGTTTTGAAAATGTCCAACCCTCCAAATGAATTCTCAAGACTTCTATTTATAGAGGTTGAGATGATTATGTCATCACGCGCACGTGGCCTTTCTTGGGAGTGACACGTCACTGAGGGGTCCGCAGCTGCCGGTGCTCCACAGACTGTCGAATCGCATATTCACCTGGCCTGCCCCGTGTAGCATCGCTCTGTCTAGAAAGACTGGTTCCCACAGCGTCAGTGTGGCCAGAGAACCCCCTTGATCTAGCCTCCAATCCAAGCCTTTGCAGAGTCCCACAGGCCTGGCAGTGGTGGGGAAGACCCGACGCCCAACTGCCAGGCAGACTAGGCGCGATGCCCTCCGAAGACCTACTCCCATCTCGGAGTGACCCGGGGGGTCATAGTCCATAGGGGTGTTGACGCGAGCCCCCAGTGCCAGATCTCGTAGGCCAGTCACGAAGACCCTGACGGAGATAGTGTCCCGAAGAAGTCGCCTATCCCGCTGCTGCGAAGGGTCCTCGTGCCGGAACACTACGAGCAGAGCCCCCCTGCGGAATGAAGACGGCAATGGCTTTAAGGTTGTGAGCCCATCCTGCTGTGACTGTGCCTGCGATGGCTTTAAGGTTGTGAGCACATCCCGCTGCTATGGGTCCTCGTGCCGGAGCACTACGAACGGAGCCCCCCGGAAGCATGTAACATGATTGTGGTGCATGCGCACAGCGACTACCGTTGCGATACAATACCTGATGTCAGGGCATGTATCATGGGAGTGGCGCACGGGCATAGTGATGAACATCGTAGAGACAATACCTGGTGCCGTGGGCACATGTCATGGCAGTGGCGCATGGGCGCGACAACAAACTTCGCGGAGATATACTTGGTGTCGGGGCACATGTCATGAGAATGGCCCATGGGCGCGGCGACGAACGTCACAGAGACAATACTTGGTGCCGAGGGCATGCATCATGAGAATGGCACAAGGGCACAGCGACTAACGTCGCGGAACAATACTTGGTGCCGGGGCACGCATCATGAGAATGGCGTGGTGACGAACGTCGCAGAGACAATACTTGGTGTAGGGGCATGTATCATGAGAGTGGTGAACGGGCATGGCGACAAACATCACAGAGACAATACCTGGTGCCGTGGGCACATGTCATGTAAGTGGCTCATGGGCACGGCGACGAACGTCACGGAGATAATACCTGGTGCCGTGGGCACGTGTCATGGAAGTGGCGCATGGGCGCGGCGACGAACGTAGCAAAGTAATACTTGGTGCCGGGGCACATGTTATGGAAGTGGCCCATAGGCGTGGCGACGAACGTCACAAAGTAATACTTGGTGCCAGAGGCACGCATCATGAGAATAGTGCAAGGGCACAGCGACGAACGTCGCGGAACAATACTTGCTGCCGGGGGCACGTATCATGACAATGGCACACGGTAGTAAGCGACGAACGTCGCGGGGACAATACTTGGTGCTGGGGCACGTATCATGAGAATGGCGCACGGGTGCAGGCGACGAACGTCGCGGGGATATACTTGGTGCCAGAGCACATGTCATGAGAATGGCGCAGGGCACGGCGACGAACGTCGCGAAGACAATACTTAGTGCCGTGGGCATGCATCATGAGATTGGCGCAAGGGCGCAGCGACGAATGTCGCAGAACAATACCTGGTGCCGTGGGCACATGTCATGGAAGTGGCGCATGGGCGCAGCGACGAACGTTGCGGAGATAATACCTGGTGCCGTGGGCACATTTCATGGAAGTGGCGCATGGGCACGGCGACGAATGTCGTGGAGACAATACTTGGTGTCGGGGCACATGTCATGAGAATGGCGGATGGGCACAGTGACGAACGTCACGGAGACAATACTTGGTGTCGGGGGCACGCATCATGAGAATGGTGCAAGGGCACAGCGATGAACGTTGCGGAACAATACTTGGTGCAGTGGGCACGCATCATGAGAATGGCGCAAGGGCACGGCGACTAACGTCGCGGAGCCGGCGCAAGGGCGCGCATTGGGTGTCCTGAAGACGGGATGTGAGCTAAGTGTACCTGTCATAACAAGATAATGAATGTAGCATTTAGTAATGACAAAGTCGGGAGTGATGGTATGCGATCATCAGCGACGGGTCATTTGGTGGTAGTTCGTGACTTTGGGCGATGGGCATCGCGGGAGCGGTATGCGGTCACGGACGTCGCGAGGTTAATGGACGACGGACGTCGTGAGGTTGATGCATGACGGACGTCACGAGGTTGATACACGATGGACGTCGCGAGATTGATGCACGATGGACATCGCGAGGTTGATGTATGAACGTCTGTAAACATCGCAGAGGTTCAAAGATTCGAGAAAACAAGTGAGCGAGGGAAGGGAGGCCATAGGCCAAGGATTGGGGGAAGGCCAAGGCCACCACCCCTGGGGAGGCCGACCCCTTAGTGAGGCCGAGGCTGACCCTAAGGGGTGGCCAAGGCCAATGGCCAACTCCCATGAAGGGAGGCTAAGGCCACTCCCCCTTTCTATGAACTTCGGGAGCACTGACGGTAGGTGTTTTGATAAGCAATGACGAATCCAGAAGTTGCGTTGTGACAAGCGTGTTGCCAAGAATTGTAGCCACATGATGAACAAAGCGCCGAAGTCACATAAAGAGCATACGGAGCGAACAAAGTGCGAAAGGGACTTTGCACAAAAAGTGAAGAACCGGGGGGGGGGGGGGGAAGGCCAGGGCCAACCCCCCATGGGAGGCTGAGGCCGACCCCATGGCCTTGGGTGAGGCCTACCCCATGCCCTTGGGTGAGGCCGAGGCCTACCCTATGGGGTTGCCTAAGGCCTTTGTCCCTTGACCCCGTCGTTTTGGTTACGCCGTCGGTTGACATTTTTGATGAAAAGGTGTTCGGGTGGTCTTGGTGCGACCGTCGCACTAGCGTCAGTGACGTTGATGTAAAATAATTGGTGACTAAGTCGCGCGTGAAGCGTGCGAAGCAACAAACGCACGTGACATGAGCGTGCGCACTTTGACCTGCTCAATGCGTTGAAAAGAATTGACGTTGACCGTGTCGATGTGTTCGTTCAAAGAGGGACCCCTAGTGAGCCCTTGGGTACGACCAGGATAGGTTGGGAACAGTTTTTAGTCTGTGGGATTGTGTAGCAGGTTGTATGTGTGAGTGAGTTGTATGTGTTTGTGTAACAAGGTTAAAGACATGTGTGTGTTTTCAAGGTGTTAAAATGTGTGTGTTTATTCCAAATGGGGTTGAATAATGACGTGTTTTGTCACTAAAAGTATGGAATTAATTAGGCAGTTTTAATCTAAATTTTTTATAAATAATTAGGGTCATAATTTGACAAAGTCCAAAACAGTAACTCATATTATTTTTACGAGAGGTAAGCGGTGAAATATCTTAGAGATTTTTGGTGTCCGCGAAGGATGCTAAATTAGGGTATCGATTAAAAATAATCAACAAAAAGCATAGCAAAAAAAGCGATTTTAATCTAAAAATTTTAAGAAAACCTTATTTTACTGATATGTTTCCTTGTGAAAAAATTTGTACAACTATAAGGCCTATAGATATTTTTAGTGGAACTGGCTAAAAAACAACTTTAGGATACTTAAAATAGCGTTTTAAAGTGCTTTTGAGATTTTTCCAGTGCTGGAAACTCCCTAGGGGTGTTATGGTAATTTGCCACGCTGAGGGGTTACTCTGTTAATTTTACCTATAAAAGGTATTTTTAAATAAATTCACATACGGTAAGGATATTCAGTGATTTTATATAGGCGAAGGCTGTTTTGGTGATTTAAGTGTGAGAGGGATTTTTTTTGGTAATTTTACATATCCACTTGAAGGGTTCATTTTGAGAGTATGCGTGAGTCCGTAACTTTATAATATCATGGTGTAGGCTATGTTCAGATGATTTGATTATTCCATTTAGGTTAAAGCAAAAGTTTAGCTTCGGATCCAGGTAACGGTTTCTATCTAAACCACTAGTAAGGATTCCTATCCGAACCCTAATTTCGATTATTGATATTCATAAGTAAGCTTTTGATTTGCTTATAGCTATTGTCAAACAATGAGATATGCATTTCATATCAGAATCTTATTGCCAAACACACCCTAATATTAGACTTGAATCGGTCATTTGAAAATCTTATCTATGCTCACTTTGTATCACATGCTGAGCAAATTTGATAATGGTTCACCCTCCTTCTTTTGAATTGTTGTGCCTAAATCCGATAACTATTCATAATCGTTCCTGCTATTTGTTTGTGACAATTCTTGTGTTGAATTATCGTGCTTAAATTCGATAACTGTCCGCAATTGTTCTTGTTATTTATTTGTGGTAATTCTGAAAATCTGACTGATGAATTATATCAGTATGCTTAATTGTTAAAAATTTTAATTGCTTCGATTACTTTCATCTTAGTTCTCATTTTATTGCATGTTAAGTAGTGAATTTCTTGTTGATTCTGTGACTGTTGTTTCTGTATTGGCTGGGAATCTATTCTGCAGGGAAGCAATATAAGGGGTCTGAACTTGCGTAATTATGCAGGGCTAATACCTTAGTGAGAAGGTCTAGTTATCGTACATCATGCATTGCATGTGTACACTTCATGCGCATTGCCTGAATGGCATTGCTTCTGCCTAGGATCAATATCTCTGAATTATTCACATTGTATCTTACAATGGTTGTTTGAGAATGATGTTCAAATGAATGTTTTGTATCTGATTGAAGGGGATCGAGTGAAACTCCTCACCATATTATGATCGATGTTCAAATGAATGTTTGTTTATCTGATTGAAGGGGATCGGATGAAACTCCTCCCCATATTGTGATCAAACTGTTTGTGAGTGTCTGAAACCCTCCCCCCAATTCCCTTGAAATATATGTGTTCATTTTGAAACCCTTTGAAAAATCATCTTTAAATTTTTAAAATGATGGCTTTGAAAATGATCTTCAACGATTGTTATGATATATAATTACAACTGTTAATGTTTGTTGGAAACTGAGATGATTGCTAATGTTTGTTTTGGCATCTGTTTATGGTTGTGTATGGTCGTTTTTGGTATGTACTTATGACTACTTATGGTTATTTTGGAAATTACTAAACTGTTCATGATTGTTGAAATGTTTTGAGAAATTATACTCAGTTGAACTCTTCAGTCATTTTGTAATTCTTTTAATTGTTCCTTGAACGACCTTACTGAGCTCTTAAAAGCTCACCCTTTGTTTGATTCCCTTCTGCAGGCAATGCTCAGCTATAGAATGCTTGGGTATGGGTTTAGAGTTGTTTGAGATTCCAGTGAGCCTACCACTACTGTATAGTAAGACCCCTGCATGGGTTGGTACTGTCAACTCGTAGTACAAAAGTTTGAGGTTATAAAAAAGCTAGGTTTTAATAGTTTAAGTCTGAGCATTTTTATAATCTTGTATTTTGAAGAATTTGAGTTGTTGTCGGATTAGAGGCTTTGAAGTATGTGTTAGTAATGGGGTGTGACAAGTCAGCTACTATGTGGTAGGTCAGCATTCCGGGAGTTTGGGCGATGGAGCTCCGAATTTTCAGGATGTTACGGTTCTTCCCTAAAAATGAGGTCATTCTGACCACACTAGATCGCCATGACTAAAATCACACTCTAATAATGAAGACAAGGCATTAAGATAGGCTTGTCGAGACAACTTAAAATCGAGCTTCTTGTTGAGTTTGACTGAGGATCATGATCCTGAAGGGCTGAATCCAAAGGTGCTGGATATTACCGCAGTGAAGAAAGAGATGATCATGAGTTTTAGGGAGCTAGGGACAGAGAAGACACAGCTCAAAATCTTGACACTTCCTTTTAACTCATTCGTTGAGACTACCAGCCGTTGATGTAAATTTTGCTACATAAATTTTTTTTTGTCTTTTTTGGTAACGGCAGTTTCCATACCTTGCGCCAAATATTAGAGGGCGATGAGAGTACCAAATGAGTTCCATTCATTTTATGTCTCAGAAATTTATACGTATGACTTGTCGAAAAGACGCATCCCTTAACTAATGGCCAGAAACACACATCCTCCCCCACAAAAGGAATGAGTTTTAAGATGAGTGAAACTATTGGTAGGGTGAATGTGCGCCGTAAAAGTGTTAAATTCCAGCTGTTCAAGTTTAGAATCAATAAGTTTGTGATGTGTCAGTGCTGATCACTATCATTATGGAATTGTAGTAATTGATTAGAGGGCATTTGTAATACCCCGAACCTAGGGTCGACTTTATGATAAACTGTATATTGTTATTTGTTTCTTAGCGACGATGTTGTAAGTAACAGAAATTTGGACCTTTGGTGACGACTTTGCGAGCAGTATTAATTGGATCTTTAGCGACTGTCGTTATGAGTTATACTAATTGGAATTTTTTGCGGCAGTTGTGGAAGTGATATTATCAGATCTTTAGTGTCAATTATTGTGAGCGATATTATTTGTTGCATTTACAACATATCTTAATAATGACCATAAGTTATAAATGATGAAGTTGACTACAATAGACAAATTCATCGAAGTGAGTGGGTTCCTTTTAGGGAACTTACAACGAATGAGGTTTTGCCGTTATACTATGTCTAGTCTCGTGTTCATATATACTAATTAAAGAGCAAAAAGCAAAGGGGGAAATAAAAATTGGTCATGCATAAAGAAAACAAGTAGGAAGGGGGAGAGAGTGAGAGAGCTCAAGAAAAAGAAAGAGAAAGAAGATTTTCAACCGGGATTAAGATAGAATAGAAAAGAGAAGAGAGGGGCAGAGGAATTGAGCAGGTAGTCGAGTTTAATCGGGCAGGGCTGCTCCCATATCTGAAAGCAGCCCCATTGCCGACCGCACTCCGTTACCAACGATCAACATCGACCGTGCCTACACCAAATGCCACGGCGCAACATCTCCATGACCACCGTGCCATAACCAATGCGCCGCTGCCACTTCCAAGATGCCGTGCTATCACTGCTGCGGCCAAATCCATAGCCAATCATGGACAACCAATGGTTGATGTGGCCAACATTGTAGGTGATCGCGCTCTTCTTCGATCACCTTAGCGATTTTCCTCTACCACCATTACTACAGCAGCCACAAATCACCTTTGCACCACCATCAAACCACCGAATTTCCATGGAACCCATTACACCACCTCCAATGTACCCACTTCTATCATAAACCAGTTACCATAGTCATTAATTGATTTGCTGAATGAGCCATTCTTCGATCTTGTAGTGGGTAAACGAATCGAGTAGTCTTCTTCTATAGCAACGGTTGATAGAATTTATGACCTTGTTGATTAATGAGGGAACCTATTGGCTGCAATGGTTGATGGGTGTGGCATTTTGTACAAGGATTGAGTAGTTGTGGGTGGAATGTGTATAACAATGTGATTTTGGTATCTGGGTGGTTTGTGTTTGTGCACCGGTGGGTGTACGCTGCATGTGTTTGGGCAGATGTGTTTATTGTGTAGGTGTCATTTTTGTTGGACGATAAAGTGTAACAAGGGTTGTCACACCCCCCAGAAGGGGTGCAATGCTAAACCAGCTGGTTAGCAATTAGCACATATACCTCAAGGATAAACAGATCTTCAATACAAACCTTAACAGAAACAGTGGAAGTATAGCTTAAACGTTACAGTGGTCCATAAATGAAAGAACTGAACATAACATTATATTATAGACCACCTCTCGCTTATACAAGTGCTACACTCAAAAAAGAAAAAAAGAAAAACAACTAAAACTTTGCTCACTTAGAGTAATACTCTTGATGCTGCCCAATGTCATTCTCTTCATCCCCTGGCAAATATTTCAACTCCGAACCTAGAAAAAAAAAAGGTATCGGTAATAGGTTAGCCTGATGGCTCAATAGGGTATCCGGTAATTCTAATTCCAAACATGAATTGATTATATTATATATGGTTAGTACAAACATGGAAGTCACTTGAACAGATCATACATATGTACTTAAGAATAATTTTTATCATATCGACTATCACTTACAAACATTTGATAACACTTGCCTTCAAAAGAAACGAGAATAGCATATCGAGAAAGATCTGAAATCTTGTAAAACATATACGAGAATGATAACCAAGACCTAAATACTGATTTGATCTCAATAAGTATAGAGAAACAGTATAAACAAGTTCAAGACAAATTTAAGCCAAGTACAAGGATATCAATATGCAAATATGCCCCTCATGCACAAGTCAGCTTTCCCTGAGTGCGAGACTTTTTGTATCACAAGTAACTGATATAAAGGGTTCGATAGAAAAAATTCCAACATCATCACAAGCACGCCAATAATTCCTTTCGGGGAGTAGCACGCATAGCTAGTACGTACAAATCGAGACGTGAACAAGAACGAGGACCCTGGCCAGATAACTTCCAACCCCGGCAAATAACACCCTCAACTCACTTTTTTCTTCTCCTTCACATGACATGCTTAATCATGTACAAATATCAACAAAAATTTCATCTTGTACCTCAAAAGAGGTTTAATCCCCTCTCAAGTCATATTTGTTGTATTATCAACAGCATGTGCCAAACATGTAAACTAATCTCTAATGCGCAAACTAATTCGATAATCAAGCAAGAAATAATTTGATATTCTTCCTTAAGTACCCTATCCATATGTATACTTTTACTATTATCTAGATATTTGAGTGTCCATTTAATACCTGATATTAGTTATGCACCATTAAACCCAACACAAGGAACTACAAATTCAGGTTACATAATCTGCCCAATATTTCGATTGGCAGCAGGAATAGTCTGTACTCCGAAAATCATAACAATTTAATTACAAGGCCTTCATAGTCAAACTATACACTTCTGAAAACTAGATTTAAAGAGCTACAACCTTGTATTTTATTTGACTCGAAAATATCATTTGGAAGTTATGTTAAGCCCTTCCAAAGACAGACTTCAGAATCTGTGCAACAACACTTTCACAGTACAGGTTTCAAGCTACGAATTTTAAACCATAGTAATAATAATTTAAAATTTGGTTTGTACACTGTACACATGTAAAAAACCAAACCCATAACTAAAACTATATATTTCTAGGCAAAAAAATTACTTCATTTTTATGACTGTTCTGCAGGTTTTCCAAACAAAATTAGCATATCTCACTTAAGATCATTACAAGCAAGTTTATAAGTATTTCACTACTCATAATACTTCTCATACATGCTTTAAACACCTAAAAGCACAAGATAACCTACCTCCAAGCAAATCAAGCTCAAGTGAATTCAAGAAACTTTGATGCTCTATGTTGTTCTTTCTTCTCCCTTCTTCTCTTCCTCCCTTTCTCCCTTTTCTTTTCTTTTCTTTCTTCCCTTTCTCTCGATTTTTACTCTTTCCTTTATCCTTGTGGCCGATTGGTTAAGAGGAGTCTTTCACATGTCTATCTTGTTTCTAATTTATCCACTTAGGTTTCTTTCCATTTTTTTTATTCTTTTCCTTTGATTACTCACCACCAATAGTAGGAGGTGGCAAGTCCTCCAACAATAAATCCAAAGACAACACATGGAGTGCCACTAATACCAACATTGGATATTTGCATATTAGTCCCAAAGTTTTACATAACTATATTTTGGCCCATAACTAGATGTTAATATTTATTTTATGCAAACATATAATATAACACAACTATATTATTTCAATCAAATTTAATTATGTTTAAACTTAATAAAATGATTAGAAACTAATTAAGATCGGGGTCTCACACTCTCCCCTTCTTAAAAGAATTTAGTCCCTAAATTCATACCTGATCACGTGAGCAAGTGCGGGTACTTAGACCTAATCTCATCTTCACTCTCTCAGGCAGCCTCTTCAATATTATGATTTTGTCATTTGACTTTAACCAATGGAATCACCTTATTTCTCAATATCTGATCCTAATGATCCAAAATCTCCACCTGCTGCTCAATATAAGTCATATCTGCTTCTATGTGAATTGGTTAATCATGCAACACATGTGATGGATCTGGCTGATATTTACGCAGCATAGATACATGAAAGACATTATGTATCCCAAATAATGAACGCGGTAAAGCAACCCGATACACTAGATCACCAACCCGTTCCAAAATCTCATAAGGCCTAACAAACCTTGGAGATAGCTTACCTTTCTTACCAAATCTCATTACTCCTTTTGTTGGAGAAATTTTAATAAAAACAAAGCCAACCACCGTAAATTTCAAACCACGTCGATGAGTGTCAGCATAGCTTTTTTGTCTACTCTGGGCCCTACGGATATGTTGTTGAATTAATTGTATTTTATCAGTGATTTCACGAATAATATCAGATTTAATAAGTTTGCCTTCCCCAACCTCTGACCAACAAACTGGAGACCTAAATTTTCTTCCATATAACACCTCATAAGGAGCCATATTAATACTAGAATGGTAGCTGTTATTATAAGAGAATTCAACCAGTGGTAAATGTGAATTCAAACTACCTTTCAAGTCTATCACACAAGCTCGTAGCACATCCTCCAAATTTTGTATAGTATGCTCACTTTGACCATCTGTCTGAGGGTGAAAGGTTGTACTCACGGCCAATTGTGTACCCATAGCCTTCTGAAAAGCTTGCCAAAATTGAGAAGTAAAATATGGGTTCCTGTCGGAAACAATTCTAATAGGAACTCCATGCAAATGAACTATCTCATCGATATACAACTTAGCTAGTTATTCCATGGAATATTTCATATTCAGAGTAAGAAAAATGTGCAGACTTAGTAAGACGGTCTACAATTACCCAAATTGCATCATTTTCTTCTCGAGTTCGTGGTAAACATGTCACAAAATTCATGGTTATGTGCTCCCATTTCCACTAAGGAATAGATAGAAGCTGTAAATAACCACCTGGCTTTTGATGTTCGGCCTTTACCAGTTGACATGTTAGACACTTGGAAACAAATTTAGCTATAGCACCTTCCATACCATTCCACCAATAATGTGATTTTAAATCTCCATACATTTTAGTACTGCCTGGATGAATACTGTACTTATTCTGATGTGTTTCTTTGAAAATCTCTTGATTAACCTCATCATCATTTGATACACAGACACGGTCTCCAAATCTCAATATACCTTCAGAAGATAATGAAAATTCAGGTTGCAACCCTTGCTCCACCTCCATTCTAACTTTATGTAACTCTGGGTTTCCCTGAGTTTTCAGTATCAATTGCATTAATGCAGGCCAAAATTTAATATTAGCAAGTAAAAATCCCATTCTAGTTGCACGCGGTCTCAAATCAGACACATCAGTCAACATATCCCATTCCTTAAGCATGAAACTAACAATCACATTCTTTCGGCTTAATTCATCAGCAACCACATTAGCCTTACCCGGGTGATATGAAATAGAACAATTGTAATTATTTAATATACCATCCATCTACACAATCTCGTATTCAATTCCTTTTACGAAAATAAATATTTCAAACTCTTGTGATCAGTATAGACCTCAAATACTGCTCCATACAAATAATGTCTCCATTTGTGCAAGGCATAAACAATAGCTACTAATTCCATATCATGGGTTGGATAATTCTCTTCATATGGCTTCAATTTAAGTGATGCATAAACAATCAACTTACCTCTTTGCATAAGCACACAACCCAAACCTTTGTGAGATCCCACTATATATTACAAAATCATCATTCCCGTTAGGTAGAACCAAAATAGGAGCACTGACTGATCTATGCTTCAACTCCTGAAAACTATTCTCACATCTATCATCCCAAATAAAACTTACTTTCTTTTTAGTCAAACGAGATAATAGACCAGCAATTTTAGATAATCCCTCAACAAATCTAGTGTAATATCCGGCTAACCCCAAAAAATTACGTACCTCTGATACTGTTGAAGGCATTTTCCAACTTTGTTAGCCTCAATCTTAGTCGGATCCATTAATATTCCTACACCCGATATTATGTGCCCCAGAAAAGTAACTTGTTCCAACTAAAACATACACTTTTCAATTTGGCATACAACTTTTTATCTCGTAAGGTTTGCAAAACAAGTTTGAGACTCTGAGTATGCTGTTTACTATCCCGAGAATAAACCAAAATATCATCAATAAATACTACCACAAAACTATCCAAGTATGCTTTGAATATGTGATTCATTAAATCCATAAATGTCGGGTGTATTAGTAACCCCAAATAGCAAAGAGTAGAAATTTGTAATGATCATACCCAGTCCTGAAAGCAGTCTTATGGACATCCACCTCCCTTTCCTTTAATTGATGATAACCCTGACCTCAAGTCCAATTTAAAAAATATCATAGCTCCTTGCAACTGATCAAACAAATCCTCGATATGGGTAATGAATATTTATTCTTTATGGTTATTTGATTTAACTGTCTGTAGTCAATACGGAGACGTAAGGTACGATCCTTTTTCTTGACAAATAATACAAGTGAACCCCAAGGTGAAGTACTTGATTTAATAAAACGTTTATCAAGTAAATCTTGTACTTGTAGCTTTAACTCTTTCAATTCAGCAGGAGCCATTCTGTAGGGAGCTGTGGATATAGGTGTAGTAACCAGAACAAGTTCAATAGCAAATTATATTTCCCTATCAGGTGGTAAAGTAATTAAGTCCTGCGAAAATACATCCGAATAATCTCGAACAATAGGCATGTCCTCCAGCCTAGTCACTACCTTCAAACAGTCCTTAGCATACACAATATACCCTACACGACCCTTATCAAGTAACTTCTGAGCACGTAAGGCAGAAATAATAGGGATAGCGGTTGGAATTTTATTCCCCACATACATAAATACTGACTGATCAAGTAAAAAAAGTAACAGTCTTGGCAACACAGTCAACACTAGCATGATTATGGGATAATCAATCCATACCCAAAATAACATCCAACTCCCACATAGGCAATACAATCAAATTAGCATGCAGCACATAGTTATTCATGTTAATCTCACAAGCTTTGTACATTATATCTGTACATAAAGAATCACACATAAGGGTACTGACTTTGACCATAAAAGGTAAAGACTCCAACAGCATAGGCAGATGATGTAAGGAATGTGATGTGACATATGAATGTATAGAGCCAGGATCAATCAATACTCTTGCCAAAGTACAAAAAATTAGAATAATACCTCCAACAATTGCAAGCGATCCCTGTACCTCATCCTGTCCCAGTGCAAATGCTCTAGCCTTTATCGTCGATTTATTCACTCTCCCACCTGTACTGAAACCAGTACTAGATGCGTCCTCAGTAGTAGTAGCCACAGATCCTCTATTCTTAGGATAATCCCTCATCCGATGCCCCTGTGAGCCACACGTAAAACATGTGCGACACCCTCAACCCAGGTGACATCACCGGGCTGAGTTATCGACCATAATCACATTCAAAACCCTTTGTTGATTACAGAGCAACTACATCTCAATCCTCATACTCATACATCATTAATAGACTCTCCAAAATGCGTCCTTACAAAAAATTTCTTACAAACATTCATCATACTGCAGCAAAAGACTTTCAGGTCTCTAAACAACATGAATGTTCACAACTTAATATACGACTGTAGTCGTAGGACTCTTATCAACCTAACTAGAAACTCAATCTTTATCCTACCATTTATAGCGGGTCTTACCACACACAACTTATCCTCTTGCTCAACTTTTTCTAGCTTGTTTCTCTTCTCTTTTCTAGAGGGTTCTCCTTGATCAACCTTATAGCCTGCACAATACAACATAAGGAATGAGCGCAAATCGTCTAGTAAAGACAACACGAGGAGTATCGTGTATAAATGATTCAAGGACTCAGGAGGAATAATCATCTCAACGATAGCAATGAATCAAGAATAGTCAATAAATTTTTTACATCAACATAATTGTCAAACGATAATTTTTCTTTCGTTAGACTGAGCGGCTTTAAGGTCCAACAGAACAGCATTACTACCACCTCCTCATGGACTGGACAGACTGACTGACTATGCAAGTGGACCCGAAATCCAAGGTCGTAAAGGCAAACATCATTGAAATACAAATCATTAAAATCATCAAGATCAAAAGAAAATCAAATGCAATGCACACGGACACGACGGACAGGACTCGACAAGACACGACAGACTCTGCTCGAGCGACATTCATCCTCTTTGGCAAGTGATCATAATTCATAGGCCATCCTCCTCATATTAATGCCCCATTTTACAGGATGTTCATCTCAGTCTCAAGTAAATAAAAGAGACACTGTCAACAAGCAGGGAACTCATTTAGAGTGCTTTCCCTAACCACGTTACAGCCAAGCAACAAGACATCATCAACGGGGCGGACTAAGGGAAAATTTATTCCACCTTATGTCCTCAACAACAAAGCTCAACAAGGAATACCGGATCAGAAGATCAACCGGTGTTCAGACCTAACAGCAAGAGTTCAACGTAACATCATCAACAGGGCGGACTTGGGAAAAGATTACCGCAAGCCCTCAACAACGTTCTTACATAAGAGAAATGTCGACTACCAATAAGTGTCGACATTTCACAACAACACGCAACGACCTCAACAGCATCATCATCAACGATAGGGCGGACTCGGGAGAAGTTTGTCACAAGTCCTCAATGGTGTTCTTAGAGAGGAGATATCGGCTATCAATAACTGCCGACATCTCACAGCAGTCACACGATAACCCCTACGCAACATCATCATCATCACTTTAGGTATGCTAATCGAATCGAACCATAGCATACTAGGACACACATCATCCTTATTAAATTCTATCAACAAGGCGGACTAAGGAAATTATTCTACCCTAAGTCCTCAACAGCACAATTCAAATATGCATATACTGGTCACAATGACTACCGGTGTCCAATCATAACGACTAGAATGCAACAACACGTCATCAACATGGCATGCTAATCGAACAATGAATTAGCATATTGAACCGCATTGTCCTTACCTGATTGGCTTATAGCCGAAGCAACTCGCAATCTCTGATCCCAAAGAGCTGCAGCACCTAGTCAAATAATAATCTGCTCATTAGAAATCATTCCACATATACGCACTCCCAATTCTACCCCTTCCCATTTAATCATTTATAGCGTCTTACGACAGTTTGTTAATCCGATCCAATAATTGGATCCTTAACCTAGCTTACAAACGCATTAGCAATAGCCACAACCACATTATTTCAACTTATTAATATCATTCCTCACTTCCCACCATTTGATCGATGAATTACGCGTGTTTTCTAAAATTTAGCATTAACATGGCAAATTACCAAAATACCCCTGATGGCCGCTACACCACCAACACCCCAAAACCGCTTTAGAACTACTTTTTGGATGTACTACATCATTTACAGCCCAAATAGTTCTTTAAAAAATTTTAAAGGGAAAAATTATCAAAACACCCCTTGGCGGCCATCGCCCTAAAAAGCATCTCAAAATCCCTTCAAAATAACTTTTCGAATGTCTTACACCCCTTTCCAAATCAACAGTCCTTCAAAGCATTTTATAGAAAAAAATTACCAAAATACCTCCTCTGGGCAACAAATGACCGAAATGCCCCTGGGGTCCACTATCACCTGAATCAATCAGCTTCAAAACAACCTTTTAGGTGTTTTACAACCCTTTTTGGACTAAAAAGTTCTTTGAAAAACTTCACCAAAAAAATTACCAAAATACCCCTCTCCGGGTGGCAAATTACCAAAATACCCCCTGAGGGTTCACTACCACCCCAATACCCTAAATTTGCTTCAAAATAACCTTTTAGGTGTTTTACAACTCTCGCTGGACTAAGAAGTCCCTTCAAAAATTTTATCAAAAAAATTACCAAAATATCCCTCTCCGGGCGACAATTTACCAAAATACCCCTGAGGGTTTTCGGCACCATAAAAATCTCAAAACTACTTTAAAACGCTATATTAAACCTCCTGAAATCATTCTTGAGCTAAAAAGTATTTTACAAAATTTTCGCCCAAAAAACCCGAACAGGTGTCCAGACCGAGCGCTTAAAAGTCTGTTCGGCCAAAATAGCTAGCAACTTTGGAATGACCCAAAACTTTGAGAAATGGAACTTCTCAGTATCTCAGAGTCCTCATAAAGTTTTCGTGCAAAACCGCGTTCATTTTATATTTTAAATTTCACCATAAAGTTTCAAACTTCCCACATCCGTTCATCCCCTTCCCAATCTCGAAAAAATCTAAAATGTTTTCACGATATAGGTCTCCTAAGAATAACTAGGGTCTGTTTTTTGTACTTTGGATAAATCAGACCCTAACTATTTTTAAAATTTTGGATTAGAAACTATTTAACTAATTTCCACTTTTAGTGACAAAAATAGTCACTATTCACATTAAACACACACACTAGTTCACCTTGGACACATACACTCATCTTCTTCCTCCTTCAGCCGTCACACACAACTGGGCACATTTCTCCTTCAATCTCGCAGGAATTTCTCATTTGTTTCACATTCCAATCTCTTGGTTACATCACAAACTACACATTAACATCCCTTTAATTTACACAATTACACCATATTGATTCCAAACCCATTAACCAAATTGAAGAACACACACTAAAATACACTGAAATACACACCCACGCACCTTGAAATCAAGCCCAATTCAAAACCCTAATTCATTTTCTCTTTCTTTGTTGTTTTAGGGTCTTATGTCATGATTCTAATAAGAATTCATTACAAATTCTTCCATCCCCAATCACATACCAACATAACTATATATATATATATATATATATATATATATACATACACACACACATACTCCAACATCATATACTCAATTGAATGCAACCAATTTTCACAATTTCTGGTTCAAAATCATACCCAATTAGGGTTCGGATTCAACCTTTTCTTCTTTCTTTCCTTTCCTTCCTTCCTTCTTCTTCCTCCTTTCCTTCCCTATTTTTTTCCTTCTCTTTTTCCTTCCTTCCCGTGGCTGCTACTGTGCATGTTCTTGAGCTGAGTTCTGAACTTCTCTTTATTTCTATTTTGCACCCCAAAATTTTCTTTTATATTTAACACCATTAAATCTTATCCAAAAATATTTATAATTTCCCAATTTGAGTCAGCTTGATACAACCAGGAGGTGGCCATCATGCATGACCTGTTTTCCCAGTTTGTGCCACATTTTGCAAAGTTTCAAATTTTGCACTTTGGCCCCTCAAGTTTTTAAAATTGTATTTTGACCCCTTAACTTTGAAAAATTACAATTTGACCCCAAAATCACCCTAACCCCTCCTTTAGCCCCCTAACACCTCATTATCATCAAAATGATGCTACTTAATAAAAATATGCATCTCGTTCATCATCTTTTCCAAAATTACATTTTTGCCCCTTAACTTTCTAAAATTACATTTTTAACCCCCAAGGCCACACTAACCCCTTATTTAGCCACATAATCATCATCAACATATTGCTAATTTATAAAAATAACACCCCTTAATTAATCAAACTCACGGTTAGATTAATCTTCGATGTTTTCGAGGTATCACAACATGCCCCCTTTCTCTTTCTACAAACCTCTTCGGTATGCCCAATCATACCATGAAAAGTGCAATATCAACTAATTACTTGTTCAAGCCACTGTTGAGGTGGTATCTATTGAGTAGGCCTCACTCCAGGCCTAAGCTGAGGTCGTGGTCCAGTTATAAATTGTCGTGGTATAAATCTTTGTGCCTGGGGTCTCGTTGCATACGTCATACTCCTCATATCTGTTCTCAGAGATTTCCTACCACCAGATGTAGAAGAAAATCTTCCTACCTGCCACTATGGCACTAGAGGCCTAGATAAACTCATATACGCTCTCTTTGCCTGTGTAAACCCCAAAGTCCTCTCAATATTCGGTGCCCAATCTACAGTCTCGTGATTATCAGAGATATTAAGCGGTGCTATAGCACCCTATATGTCAAGATCCAAGCCAGTCTTAAAATTTCTAGCTTTCTTATCACCACCCTCAACCAAATAAGATGCATGTCGAGCTAAAGGAGTAAATTCTTTTTCATATTCTTTTACAATCTTGTTTTTCTATTCAAGTTGCAAGAAAGCCAATTCCCTATCTCTTCTAACACTTGCCGGAATATACTTGTTATCAAACTTAGTAGTAAACAACTCCCAAGTTCTTATAACATTATCGGCTATCCACTTTTCATCAATCGTCTTCCAACAAAACCCCGCATCCTCACTTAAATAAAAAAAGTAGCCAAAAAAACTTTCTGTGTAGGAGTTAAGTGCATTCTCTTAAATAATTTCTCCTTATTACTTATCAATTCCTCTGCCTCATCTGAATTAGTGCCACCCAGGAATACAGTAAGCTTAAGCTTAACAAATCTTTCAAGCAAGGTCAGATCATCAGTAACTATAACAGATCTCACCTGAGAACTCCACCAACCTGACTGTGTTGCTGATTGTTTTGCAAATATTTTAGGGCATTGGCTATACGTCCAACTAACCCAATGATCTCCCGTAAATTAGGATCAATTCCTTGTGTACCCTGTCCCACAGCACTTTCCTCTCTCTGGCCCTCCATATATCACACCTAAACAGGTGAAAAAATATGTTTAGGCTACACCAAAATTCAAAATTAAATAAACTAATTAATTTCGAAGATCTTAGCCTGACTTTTAAGCAACTATAACTCAGACACCACTAAATGTCACCCCCACCCCCCCGGAAAGGGGTGCAACGCTAAACTAGCTAGTTAGCATATATACCTCAAGGATAAACAGAGCTTCACTACAAACCTCAAAAGAAACAGCGGAAGTATGGCTTAAACATTACAGTCATCCATAAATGAAATGATTGAACATAACATTATATTACAAATAGCCTCTCTCCTATACAAGTGCTACACTCCAAAATAAAAAAAGAACAACTAAAACTTTTCTTACCTAGCGTAATACTCTTGATGTTCCCCAAGGTAATTCTCTTTATCCCCTGGCAAATATTCTGACTCTAAACCTAGAAAAAAAAAGACATCGGGAATAGGTCAGCTCGATGGCTCAGTAGGGTATCCGGTGATTCTAAGCCCAAACATGAATTGATTATATTATGAATGGTTAGTACAAACATGCAAGTCACTTGAACAGATCATACATATGTATTTAAGAATAATTTTTATCATATCGAGTATCAATTACAAACATTTGATAACACTTGCTTTCAAAAGAAACGGGAATAGTATATCGAGCAAGATCTAAAATCTTGTAAAACATATACGAGAATGGCAACCAATACCTAAATATTGAATTGATCTCAACGAGGATAGCAAAAGAGTATAAACAAGTTCAAGACAAATATGAGCCAAGTACAAGAATATCAATATGCAAATATGCCCTTCATGCACAAGCCAATCTTCCCAGAGCGCGAGAGACTTTTCGTTTCACAACTAGCTAATATAGCGAGTTTGATAAAAGAAGTCCAATGTCATCACACGCACGTCAATAATTCCTTTCGAGGAGTAGTACGCATAGCTAGCACATACTATCAAGACGTGAACGAGAATCCTGGCCGGATAACTTCTAACCCTGGCAAATAACACCCTCAACTCACTTTTTCCCCTTCCTTCACATGCCATGCATAATCATGTACAGATGTCAACAAAAATGTCATCGAGTACCTCAAAAGAGGTTTAATCGCCTCTCAAGTCATATTTTCCGTATTATCAACAACACATGCCAAACATGTAAACCAATCTCTAATGCGCAAACTAATTTGATAATCAAGCAAGAAATAATTTGATGTTCTTCCTTAAGTATCCTATCCATATGTATACTTATATTTTTTATCTAGATATTTGAGTGTCCATTTAATATTTAAAATTTACCTAGTTAACCATTAATCCCAACACAAGGAACTACTAATTTGGGTTACATAATCTGTCCAATATTTTAATTTGCAATAGGAGTAATCTATACTCAAGAATCTTAACAAGTTAATTACAAGGCCTCTATAGTCAAACTAACACATTTCTAAAAATTAGACTTAAACAACTAGTATTTTATATGACTCAAAAATATCATTTGAAAGTCATGTTAAGTTCTTCCAAACACAGACTTCAGAATCTGTCCAACAACAGTTTCACAATACAGGTTTGCAGCAACGAATTTTAAACCATAGTAATTATACCTAAATAGTCTAAAATTTGGTTTGTATATTCTACACATGTAGTAGTACAACACATAAAATAACCAAACCCATATCTTAACTAAATATATACATTTCTAGACACCAAAGTTACTTCATTTTTATGATTGTTCCTCAGGTTTTTCAAATAAAATTAACATATCTCACTTAAGATCATTACAAGCAAGTTTATAAGTATTTCACTACTCATAATATTTCTCACACATGCTTTAAAAACCTAAAAACACAAGATAACCTACCTCCAAGCAAATCAAGCTCAAGCAAATTCAAGAAACTTTGATGCTCTCCTTTGTTCTTTCTTCTCTTCCTCCCTTTTTTTTCTTTTCTTTCCTCACTTTCTCTCTATTTTTACTCTTTCCTTTATCCTTGTGCCAAATGGTTAAGAAGAGTCTTTCACACGTCTATCTTGTTTCTAATTTATCCACTTAAGGTTTCTTTTTATTTTTTTCCTTTTATTACTCACCACCAATATTAGGAGGTGGCAAGTCCTCCAATAATTAATCCAAAGATAACACATGGAGTGCCACTAATACCAACATTTTATATTTTTATATTAGTCCCAAAGTTTTACATAATTATATTTTTGGCCCATAACTTGATTTTAATATTTATGTAGACAAATAATATAACACAACTATATTATTTCAATCAAATTTAAATATGTTTAAACATAGCTAATTAAAATTGAGGTCTCAAGGGTGCTTGCATGGTACAGTGGTGTGGGTGTATATTGCATGAGCTTTGCGGTTGTGTCTGTTTGGAGGTGTGGGTGAGTATGTGCACGTGGATGGAGTCTACATGGTTGTACGAACAATGTGCATAAAGGAGGAGGGTGTGTGTGTGTGTGTCTGTGTGAAAAGTGTGCGTCCTTGTTTGGGTTACAATGTGCACATCCATGTGCAAACGGTGTGTTGTAAATTAGTATGTGTACATATACTGTGTGAGTGTAAACAATGTGTGTATCTATATGTGCACAATGTGTATGTGTATGGTGTGTCGATGTACATAAAAAAATGTATGTGTGTGTAGTCAGCCGGTATGAATCTGAGCAACGGGTTGATAGAAAAAGAAAAGAGGAAATGTGAATGGGTGCATGGCATTACTAGTGGGTTCAGGGTTTAAGGATTAAGGATTAAGAAATGAGAAATATATATTTTTTTGTTGATATAATTCATTTTACCCAAATTCATCGATCGATAATCACTCAAAACATGGGCTGTTGGGTGTGAATTTGGCCAACAGAGTCTTTACAATGATGGAGAGGAGAGACATTATTTCTGGGAATACAATGCATTATATGTTATCAAAGTGGGTGAGTTGTGGGTGTGTAAAGGGCAGAAAGTTAAATGTGGCGTTTGACTTACCTAAAGACGTGTTTAACGGGGATGTTATGTCGTGATTGACGATGCCTCAGGATACAGTATATCTAGGAACGTGGAGATGAAAATAATAGCCTTAACAATTCTTTTAGCAAGATGTAGCAGTGTGATTGTTGCTCCGGAGATTTTGATGTGGGTAATTTGTAGCATCATATAAGTGACCTCTGATCCTTTTAATATTTTCCTTTGTAAATTACATATATTATATATTTTCAAGAGAAAGCATTATTTAGTAGAAATGATTGCTTTTAGTGATATCTGTCTGTTTCTCAAGTGAAGGAATGCAATCGAAGATGAATTGTTGTTAGCAATATTTGTTTCTCGTAAAAAAATGTTGGACCGACATGTAAACAATTTTTCTCGTTTAGTGCAAAATTGATTGGATTTTGAATTGATATGTTGGATTTGAAACATTATGGTTGATTATTGAAACGAGGGGATGGATTGACCCTTAATGGTTCAAGGATTGGTTTACAATAAATGAAAGGGACGGTTTTTGCTTACTCCGTTAGTGTGCCTCATATCCAACGGGAGAAAGTTGGATTTTGGGGTCTTGTCAACGTGGCTTGTACGTCGACGTAATGCACATTACTCTTGAAAATGCTCTTCCTTACTTCCATGAAATATTTATCCTGGGTGTAGGAGGGATTTCGGGCCCTAGTTAGGGGGGCTTGTAAGTTGACCACAGTATACCGGCTGAGCCAGTGTTGGGATAGAACTATGTTACGATGATGTTTCAGAGTTGTTTTACTTTTTACTATATCATGCTTTTCATTTACTGCTTTCAGATATTATTTCACCATAAAGTTGCTATTTTGGTTAGTTGACATGTTACGGTCCACCCAGTTGATTATTGGTAACTTATTGAGAGCGTGAAAGCTCACCCCTTACTTATCATTTCAGGTTTAAAAATAAGGTGATGTTGATGAGCATATGATGGGGCAATTTGGCACGGAGCTCCAGAGACTACACTAAAGGACTTGCTAAATATTTAGATTATTGGTTTAGTTTTAGTTGTTGACAAATCGAAGTTATGAATAGTTCTAGCATAAGTGTTTTATTAAAATAAAAATACGAAGATGTAATTAAAGTGTGTACAAGTTATAA